>JAUMJM010000353.1:0-43402 GCA_033558235.1 Neomorphus geoffroyi
GTCCCCAGTCCCCTCCGAAGTCCCTGCCCCTGGAAAGTCCCAATCCCCTCCCATGTCCCTGCCCCTCCCATTTCCCCAGTCCCCTCCCAAGTCCGTGCCCCTCCCATGTCCCCAGTCCCCTCCCAAGTCCCTGCCCCTCCCTTGTGCCCAGTCCCCTCCCCAGTCCCTGCCCCTCCCATGTCCCCAGTCCCCCACCCAAGTCCCAGTCCCCTCCCAAGTCCCCAGTCCCCTCCCCAGTCCTTGCCCCTCCCATGTCCCCAGTCACCTCCCAAGTCCCTGCCCCTCCCATGTCCCCAGTCCCCTCCCCAGTCCCTGCCCCTCCCATTTCCCCAATCCCCTACCAAGTCTCTGCTCCTCCCATGTCCCCATTCCCCGCCCAAGTCCCCTGCCCCTTCCAAGTCCCCAGTCCCCTCCCCAGTCCTTGCCCCTCCCATGTCCCCAGTCACCTCCAAAGTCCGTGCCCCTCCCATGTCCCCAGTCCCCTCCCAAGTCCCTGCCCCTCCCAAGTCCCTGCCCCCTCCCATGTCCCCAGTCCCCTCCCCAGTCCCTGCCACTCCCAAGTCCCTGCCCCTCCAATGTCCCCAGTCCCCTCCCCAGTCCCTGGCCTCTCCCATTTCCCCAGTCCCCTCCCCTCCCAAGTCCCTGCCCCTCCCATGTCCCCAGTCCCCTCCCCAGTCCCTGCCACTCCCATGTCCCTGCCCCTCCATGTCCCCAGTCCACTCCCCAGTCCCTGCCCCTCCCATGTCCCCAGTCCCCCACCCAAGTCCCTGCCCCTCCCTAGTCCCCAGACCCCTCCCCAGTCCCTGCCTCTCCTAAGTCCCCAGTCCCCTCCCCAGTCCCTGCCCCTCCCATGTCCCCAGTCCCCACCTAAGTCCCTGCCCCTCCCAAGTCCCTGCCCCTCCCATGTCCCCAGTCCCCTCCCCAGTCCCTACCACTCCCAACTCCCTGCCCCTCCCATGTCTCCAGTCCCCTCCCAAGTCCCTGCCCCTCCCAAGTCCCCAGTCCCCTCCCAAGTCCCTGCCACTCCCATGTCCCAAGTCCCCCACCCCAAGTCCCTGCCCCTCCCTAGTCCCCTCCACAGTCCCTGCCCCTCCCCCAGTCCCTGCCACTCCCATGTCCCTGCCCCTCCCATGTCCCCAGTCGACTCCCCAGTCCCTGCCCCTCCCATGTCTCCAGTCCCCACCCAAGTCCCTGCCCCTCCCATATCTCCAGTCCCCACCCAAGTCCCTGCACCTCCCAACTCCCCAGTCCCCTCCAAAGTCCCTGCCCCTGGAAAGTCCCAATCCACTCCCATGTCCCTTCCCCTCCCATGTCCCCAGTCCCCTCCAAGTCCCCCAATCCCCTCCCATGTCCCCAGTCCCCTCCCCAGTCCCTGCACTCCCAAGTCCCTGCCCCTCCAATGTCCCCAGTCCCCTCCCCAGTCCCTGCCTCTCCCATTTCCCCAGTCCACTCCCCAGTCCCCTCCCCTCCCAAGTCCCTGCCCCTCCCATGTCCCCAGTCCCCCTACCCAGGCCTTGCCCCTCCCATGTCCCCAGTCCCCTCCCAGTCCCTGCCTCTCCCATTTCCCCAGTCCCCTCCCCAGTCCCCTCCCGCTCCCAAGTCCCTGCCCCTCCCATGTCCCCAGTCCCCCCCTCCCCCAGTCCTTGCCCCTCCCATGTCCCCAGTCACCTCCCAAGTCCCTGCCCCTCCCATGTCCCCAGTCCCCTCCCTAGTCCCCTGCCCCTCCCATTTCCCCAATCCCCTACCAAGTCTCTGCTCCTCCCATGTCCCCATCCCCGACCAAGTCCCTGCCCCTTCCAAGTCCCCAGTCCCCTCCCCAGTCCTTGCCCCTCCCATGTCCCCAGTCACCTCCAAAGTCCGTGCCCCTCCCATGTCCCCAGTCCCCTCCCAAGTCCCTGCCCCTCCCAAGTCCCCTGCCCCTCCCATGTCCCCAGTCCCCTCCCCAGTCCCTGCCACTCCCAAGTCCCTGCCCCTCCAATGTCCCCAGTCCCCTCCCCAGTCCCTGCCTCTCCCTCCCATTTCCCCCAGTCCCCTCCCCTCCCAAGTCCCTGCCCCTCCCATGTCCCCAGTCCCCTCCCCAGTCCCTGCCACTCCCATGTCCCTACCCCTCCCATGTCCCCAGTCCACTCCCCAGTCCCTGCCCCTCCCATGTCCCCAGTCCCCACCCAAGTCCCTGCCCCTCCCTAGTCCCCGGACCCTCCCCAGTCCCTGCCTCTCCTAAGTCCCCAGTCCCCTCCCAGTTCCTGCCCCTCCCATGTCCCCAGTCCCCACCTAAGTCCCTGCCCCTCCCAAGTCCCTGCCCCTCCCAGGTCTCCAGTCTCCTCCCAAGTCCCTGCCCCTCCCAAGTCCCCAGTCCCCTCCCAAGTCCCTGCCACTCCCATGTCCCAAGTCCCCACCCAAGTCCCTGCCCCTCCCTAGTCCCCTCCCCAGTCCCTGCCCCTCCCCAGTCCCTGCCACTCCCATGTCCCTGCCCCTCCCAAGTCCCCAGTCTCCTCCCAAGTCCCTGAACCTCCCATGTCCCCAGTCCCCTCCCCAGTCCCTGCCCCTCCCATGTCCCTGACCCTCCCTTGTCCCCAGTCCCTTCCCAGTCCCTGCCCCTCCCATGTCCCCAGTTCCCTCCGAAGTCCCTGCCCCTGGAAAGTCCCAATCCCCTCTCATGTCCCTGCCCCTCCCATTTCCCCAGTCCCCTCCCAAGTCCGTGCCCCTCCCATGTCCCCAGTCCCCACCCAAGTCCCTGCCCCTCCCATATCTCCAGTCCCCACCCAAGTCCCTGCCCCTCCCAACTCCCCAGTCCCCCTCCAAAGTCCCTGCCCCTGGAAAGTCCCAATCCACTCCCATGTCCCTGCCCCTCCCGTATCCCCAGTCCCCTCCCAAGTCCCCAATCCCCTCCCATGTCCCCAGTCCCCTCCCCAGTCCCTGCCACTCCCAAGTCCCTGCCCCTCCAATGTCCCCAGTCCCCTCCCCAGTCCCTGCCTCTCCCCTTTCCCCAGTCCCCTCCCCAGTCCCCTCCCCTCCCAAGTCCCTGCCCCTCCCATGTCCCCAGTCCCCTCCTAAGTCCCTGCCCCTCCCAAGTCCCTGCCCCTCCCATGTCCCCAGTCCCCTCCCCAGTCCCTACCACTCCCAACTCCCCTGCCCCTCCCATGTCCCCAGTCCCCTCCTAAGTCCCCTGCCCCTCCCAAGTCCCTGCCCCTCCCATGTCCCCAGTCCCCTCCCCAGTCCCTACCACTCCCAACTCCCTGCCCCTCCCATGTCTCCAGTCCCCTCCCAAGTCCCTGCCCCTCCCAAGTCCCCAGTCCCCTCCCAAGTCCCTGCCACTCCCATGTCCCAAGTCCCCCACCAAGTCCCTGCCCCTCCCTAGTCCCCTCCACAGTCCCTGCCCCTCCCCAGTCCCTGCCACTCCCATGTCCCTGCCCCTCCCATGTCCCCAGTCGACTCCCCAGTCCCTGCCCCTCCCATGTCTCCAGTCCCCACCCAAGTCCCTGCCCCTCCCATATCTCCAGTCCCCACCCAAGTCCCCTGCACCTCCCAACTCCCCAGTCCCCTCCAAAGTCCCTGCCCCTGGAAAGTCCCAATCCACTCCCATGTCCCTTCCCCTCCCATGTCCCCAGTCCCCTCCCAAGTCCCCAATCCCCTCCCATGTCCCCAGTCCCCTCCCCAGTCCCTGCCACTTCCCAAGTCCCTGCCCCTCCAATGTCCCCAGTCCCCTCCCCAGTCCCTGCCTCTCCCATTTCCCCAGTCCACTCCCCAGTCCCCTCCCTCCCAAGTCCCTGCCCCTCCCATGTCCCCAGTCCCCTCCCCAGGCCTTGCCCCTCCCATGTCCCCAGTCCCCCTCCCCAGTCCCTGCCTCTCCCATTTCCCCAGTCCCCTCCCCAGTCCCCTCCCCTCACCCAAGTCCCTGCCCCTCCCATGTCCCCAGTCCCCTCCCCAGTCCTTGCCCCTCCCATGTCCCCAGTCACCCTCCCAAGTCCCTGCCCCTCCCATGTCCCCCAGTCCCCTCCCCAGTCCCTGCCCCTCCCATTTCCCCAATCCCCTACCAAGTCTCTGCTCCTCCCATGTCCCCATTCCCCGACCAAGTCCCTGCCCCTTCCAAGTCCCCAGTCCCCTCCCCCAGTCCTTGCCCCTCCATGTCCCCAGTCACCTCCAAAGTCCGTGCCCCTCCCATGTCCCCAGTCCCCTCCCAAGTCCCTGCCCCTCCCAAGTCCCTGCCCCTCCCATGTCCCCAGTCCCCTCCCCAGTCCCTGCCACTCCAAGTCCCTGCCCCTCCAATGTCCCCAGTCCCCTCCCCAGTCCCTGCCTCTCCCCATTTTCCCCAGTCCCCTCCCCTCCCAAGTCCCTGCCCCTCCCATGTCCCCAGTCCCCTCCCCAGTCCCTGCCACTCCCATGTCCCCTACCCCTCCCATGTCCCCAGTCCACTCCCCAGTCCCTGCCCCTCCCATGTCCCCAGTCCCCACCCAAGTCCCTGCCCCTCCCTAGTCCCCGGACCCCCTCCCCAGTCCCTGCCTCTCCTAAGTCCCCAGTCCCCTCCCCAGTTCCTGCCCCTCCCATGTCCCAGTCCCCACCTAAGTCCCTGCCCCTCCCAAGTCCCTGCCCCTCCCAGGTCTCCAGTCTCCTCCCAAGTCCCTGCCCCTCCCAAGTCCCCAGTCCCCTCCCAAGTCCCTGCCACTCCCATGTCCCAAGTCCCCACCCAAGTCCCTGCCCCTCCCTAGTCCCCTCCCCAGGTCCCTGCCCCTCCCCAGTCCCTGCCCACTCCCGATGTCCCTGCCCCCTCCCAAGTCCCCAGTCTCCTCCCAAGTCCCTGAACCTCCCATGTCCCCAGTCCCCTCCCCAGTCCCTGCCCCTCCCATGTCCCTGACCCTCCCTTGTCCCCAGTCCCTTCCCCAGTCCCTGCCCCTCCCATGTCCCCCAGTTCCCTCCGAAGTCCCTGCCCCTGGAAAGTCCCAATCCCCTCCCATGTCCCTGCCCCTCCCATTTCCCCAGTCCCCTCCCAAGTCCGTGCCCCTCCCATGTCCCCAGTCCCCACCCAAGTCCCTGCCCCTCCATATCTCCAGTCCCCACCCAAGTCCCTGCCCCTCCCAACTCCCCAGTCCCCTCCAAAGTCCCTGCCCCTGGAAAGTCCCAATCCACTCCCATGTCCCTGCCCCTCCGTATCCCCAGTCCCCTCCCAAGTCCCCAATCCCCTCCCATGTCCCCAGTCCCCTCCCCAGTCCCTGCCACTCCCAAGTCCCTGCCCCTCCAATGTCCCCAGTCCCCTCCCCAGTCCCTGCCTCTCCCCTTTCCCCAGTCCCCTCCCCAGTCCCCTCCCCTCCCAAGTCCCTGCCCCTCCCATGTCCCCAGTCCCCTCCTAAGTCCCTGCCCCTCCCAAGTCCCTGCCCCTCCCATGTCCCCAATCCCCTCCCCAGTCCGTACCACTCCCAACTCCCTGCCCCTCCCATGTCTCTAGTCCCCTCCCAAGTCCCTGCCCCTCCCAATTCCCCAGTCCCCTCCCCAAGTCCCTGCCACTCCCATGTCCCAAGTCCCCACCCAAGTCCCTGCCCCTCCCTAGTCCCCTCCCCAGTCCCTGCCCCTCCCCAGTCCCGGCCACTCCCATGTCCCCTGCCCCTCCCATGTCCCCAGTCCACTCCCCAGTCCCTGCCCCTCCATGTCTCCAGTCCCCACCCAAGTCCCTGCCCCTCCCAACTCCCCAGTCCCCTCTGAAGTCCCTGCCCCTGGAAAGTCCAATCCCCTCCCAAGTCCCTGCCCCTCCCATGTCCCCAGTCCCCTCCCAAGTCCCCAGTCCCCTCCATGTCCCCAGTCCCCTCCCAAGTCCCTGCCCCTCCCATGTCCCCAGTCCCCTCCTAAGTCCCTGCCTCTCCCAAGTCCCCAGTCCCCTCCCCAGTCCCTGCCCCTCCCATGTCCCCAGTCCCCTCCCCAGTCCCCTACCACTCCCAACTCCCTGCCCCTCCCATGTCTCCCGTCCCCTCCCAATTCCTGCCCCTCCATTTCCCCAATCCCGTACCAAGTCCCTGCTCCTCCCATGTCCCCATTCCCCGCCCAAGTCCCTGCCCCTCCCAAGTGCCAAGTCCCCTCCCCAGTCCTGCCCCCTCCCATGTCCCCAGTCCCCTCCCCAGTCCCTGCACCTCCCAAGTCCCTGCCCTCCCATGTCCCCAGTCACCTCCAAAGTCCGTGCCCCTCCCATGTCCCCAGTCCCCTCCCAAGTCCCTGCCCCTCCAATGTCCCCAGTCCCCTCCCCAGTTCCTGCCTCTCCCATTTCCCCAGTCCCCTCCCCAGTCCCCCTCCCCTCCAAGTCCCTGCCCCTCCCATGTCCCCAGTCCCCTCCCCAGTCCCTGCCACTCCCAAGTCCCTGGCCCTCCAATGTCCCCAATCCCCTCCTAGTCCCTGTCCCTCCCATTTCCACAGTCCGCTCCCAAGTCCCTGCCCCTCCCATTTCTCCAGTCCCCTCCCAAGTCCCTGCCCCTCCAAGTCCCCAGTCCCCTCCCCAGTCCCTGCCTCCCATGTCCCCAGTCCCCACCCAAGTCCCTGTCCCTCCCAAGTCCCCAGTCTCCTCCCAAGTCCCTGAACCTCCCATGTCTCCAGTCCCCTCCCAAGTCCCTGCCCATCCCATGTCCCTGACCCTCCCTTGTCCCCAGTCCCTTCCCAAGTCCCTGCCCCTCCCATGTCCCCAGTCCCCTCCCAAGTCCCTGCCCCTGGAAAGTCCCAATCCCCTCCCAAGTCCCTGCCCCTCCCACGTCCCCAATCCCCTCCCTAGTCCCTGCCCCTCCCATTTCCCCAGTCCCCTCCCAAGTCCCTGCCCCTCCCATGTCCCTGACCCTCCCTTGTCCCCAGTCCCTTCCCCAGTCCCTGCCCCTCCCATGTCCCCAGTCCCCTCCCCAGTCCTTGCCCCTCCCATGTCCCCAGTCCCCTCCCCAGTCCCTGCCCCTCCCATTTCCCCAATCCCCTACCAAGTCTCTGCTCCTCCCATGTCCCCATTCCCCGCCCAAGTCCCTGCCCCTTCCAAGTCCCCCAGTCCCCTCCCCAGTCCCTGCCCCTCCCATGTCCCCAGTCACCTCCAAAGTCCGTGCCCCTCCCATGTCCCCAGTCCCCTCCCCAAGTCCCTGCCCCTCCCAAGTCCCTGCCCCTCCCATGTCCCCAGTCCCCTCCCCAGTCCCTGCCATTCCCAAGTCCCTGCCCCTCCCATGTCCCCAGTCCCCTCCCCAGTCCCTGCCTCTCCCATTTCCCCAGTCCCCTCCCCTCCCAATCCCTGCCCCTCCCATGTCCCCAGTCCCCTCCTAAGTCCCTGCCCCTCCCAAGTCCCTGCCCCTCCCATGTCCCCCAGTCCCCTCCCCAGTCCTACCACTCCCAACTCCCTGCCCCTCCCATGTCTCCAGTCCCCCTCCCAAGTCCCTGCCCCTCCCATGTCCCCAGTCCCCTCCCCAGTCCCTACCACTCCCAACTCCCTGCCCCTCCCATGTCTCCAGTCCCCTCCCAAGTCCCTGCCCCTCCCATTTCTCCAGTCCCCTCCCAAGTCCCTGCCCCTCCTAAGTCCCCAGTCCCCTCCCCAGTCCCTGCCCCTCCCATGTCCCCACTCCCCACCCAAGTCCCTGCCCCTCTCAAGTCCCCAGTCCCCTCCCAAGTCCCTGTTCTCCCATGTCCCCAGTACCCTCCCAAGTCCCTGCCCCTCCCATGTGCCCAGTCCCGTCCCAAGTCCCCACTCCCCTCCCCAGTCCCTGCCCCTCCCATGTCCCCAGTCCCCTTCCAAATCCCTGCCCCTCCTATGTCCCCAGTCCCCTCCAAGTCCCCAGTCCCCTACCCAGTCCCTGCCCCTCCCATGTCCCCAAGCCCCACCCAAGTCCCTGCCCCTCCCAAGTCCCCAGTCCCCTCCCAAGTCCCTGCCCCTCCCATGTCCCCAGTCCCCTCCCATGTCCCCAGTCCCCTCCCAAGTCCTTGCCCCTCCCAAGTCCCTTCCCCTCCCATGTCCCCACTCCCCTACCCAGTTCCTGCCCCTCCCCAGTCCCTGCCCCCTCCAATGTCCACAGTTCACTCCCAAGTCCCTGCCACTCCCATGTCCCCTGTCCCCTCCCAAGTCTCTGCCCCTCCCAAGTCCCCAGTCCCCTCCCAAGTCCCTGCCCCTCCCAAGTCCCTGCCCCTCCCATGTCTCCAGTCCCCTCCCCAGTCCCTGCCCCTCCCAATTCCCTGCCCCTCCCATGTCTCCAGTCCCCTCCCATGTCCCCGGTCCCCTCCCAAGTCCCTGCCTCTCCCATGTCCCCAGTCCCCCTCCCCAGTCCCTGCCCCTCCAAAGTCCCTAATCCCCTCCCAAGTCCCCAGTTCCCCTCCCAAGTCCCTGTCCCTCCCAAGTCCTTGCCCCTCCCAAGTCCCTGCCCCTCCAAAGTCCCTGCCCCTCCAATGTCCCCAGTCCCCCTCCCATGTCCCCAGTCCCCTCCCAAGTCCCTGTTCTCCATGTCCCCAGTACCCTCCCAAGTCCCTGCCCCTCCCATATGCCCAGTACCCCTCCAAATCCCTGCCCCTCCTATGTCCCCAGTCCCCTCCCAAGTCCCCAGTCCCCTCCCAAGTCCCTGCCCCTCCCATGTCCCCAGTCCCCTCCCCAGTCCCTGCCACTCCCATGTCCCTGCCCCCTCCCATGTCCCCCAGTCCACTCCCCAGTCCCTGCCCCTCCCATGTCCCCAGTCCCCACCCAAGTCCCTGCCCCTCCCTAGTCCCCAGTCCCCCCCCTCCCCAGTCCCTGCCTCTCCTAAGTCCCCAGTCCCCTCCCCAGTCCCTGCCGCTCCCATGTCCCCAGTCCCCTCCTAAGTCCCTGCCCCTCCCAAGTCCCTGCCCCTCCCATGTCCCCAGTCCACTCCCCAGTCCCTACCACTGCCAACTCCCTGCCCCTCCCATGTCTCCAGTCCCCTCCCAAGTCCCTGCCCCTCCCAAGTCCCCAGTCCCCTCCCAAGTCCCTGCCGACTCCCATGTCCCAAATCCCCACCCAAGTCCCTGCCCCTCCCTAGTCCCCTCCCCAGTCCCTGCCCCTCCCCAGTCCCTGCCACTCCCATGTCCCTGCCCCTCCCATGTCCCCAGTCCACTCCCCAGTCCCTGCCCCTCCCATGTCTCCAGTCCCCTCCCAAGTCCCTGCCCCTGGAAAGTCCCAATCCCCTCCCATGTCCCTGCCCCTCCCATGTCCCCAGTCCCCTCCCAAGTCCCCAATCCCCTCCCATGTCCCCAGTCCCCTCCCAAGTCCCTGCCTCTCCCAAGTCCCCAGTCCCCTCACCAGACCCTGCCCCTCCCATGTCCCCAGTCCCCTCCTAAGTCCCTGCCTCTCCCAAGTCCCTGCCCCTCCCATGTCCCAGTCCCCTCCCCAGTCCCTACCACTCCAACTCCCTGCCCCTCCCATGTCTCCCGTCCCCTCCCAATTCCCTGCCCCTCCCACTTCCCCAATCCCCTACCAAGTCCCTGTTCCTCCCATGTCCCCATTCCCCGCCCAAGTCCCTGCCCCTCCCAAGTCCCAAGTCCCCTCCCCAGTCCCTGCCCCTCCATGTCCCCAGTCCCCTCCCCAGTCCCTGCCCCTCCCAAGTCCCTGCCCCTCCCATGTCCCCAGTCACCTCCAAAGTCCGTGCCCCTCCCATGTCCGCAGTCCCCTCCCAAGTCCCTGCCCCTCCCAAGTCCCTGCCCCTCCAATGTCCCCAGTCCCCTCCCCAGTTCCTGCCTCTCCCATTTCCCCAGTCCCCTCCCCTACCAAGTCCCTGCCCCTCCCATGTCCCCAGTCCCCTCCCCAGTCCCTGCCACTCCCAAGTCCCTACCCCTCCCATGTCCCCAATCCACACCGTAGTCCCTGCCCCTCCCATTTCTCCAGTGCCCTCCAAAGTCCCTGCCCCTCCCATTTCTCCAGTCCCCTCCCAAGTCCCTGCCCCTCCTAAGTCCCCAGTCCCCTCCCCAGTCCCTGCCCCTCCCATGTCCCCACTCCCCACCCAAGTCCCTGCCCCTCTCAAGTCCCCAGTCCCCTCCCAAGTCCCTGTTCTCCCATGTCCCTAGTACCCTCTCAAGTCCCTGCCCCTCCCATGTGCCCAGTCCCGTCCCAAGTCCCCACTCCCCTCCCCAGTCCCTGCCCCTCCCATGTCCCCAGTCCCCTCCCCAGTCCCTGCCCCTCCTAAGTCCCCAGTCCCCTACCCAGTCCCTGCCCCTCCCATGTCCCCAAGCCCCACCCAAGTCCCTGCCCCTCCCAAGTCCCCAGTCCCCTCCAAAGTCCCTGCCCCTCCCATGTCCCCAGTCCCCTCCCAAGTCCCCAGTCCCCTCCCATGTCCCCAGTCCCCTCCCAAGTCCTTGCCCCTCCCAAGTCCCTTCCCCTCCCATGTCCCCACTCCCCTACCCAGTTTCTGCCCCTCCCCAGTCCCTGCTGCTCCAATGTCCACAGTTCACTCCCAAGTCCCTCCCACTCCCATGTCCCCTGTCCCCTCCCAAGTCCCTGCCCCTCCCAAGTCCCCAGTCCCCTCCCAAGTCCCTGCCCCTCCCAATTCCCTGCCCCTCCCATGTCTCCAGTCCCCTCCCATGTCCCCGGTCCCCTCCCAAGTCCCTGCCTCTCCCATGTCCCCAGTCCCCTCCCCAGTCCCTGCCCCTCCAAAGTCCCTAATCCCCTCCCAAGTCCCCAGTCCCCTCCCAAGTCCCTGTCCCTCCCAAGTCCTTGCCCCTCCCAAGTCCCTGCCCCTCCAAGGTCCCTGCCCCTCCAATGTCCCCAGTCCCCTCCCATGTCCCCAGTCCCCTCCAAGTCCCTGTTCTCCCATGTCCCCTGTACCCTCCCAAGTCCCTGCCCCTCCCATGTGCCCAGTCCCCTCCAAAATCTCTGCCCCTCCTATGTCTCCAGTCCCCTCCCAAGTCCCAGTCCCCTCCCAAGTCCCTGGCCCTCCCATGTCCCCAGTCCCTCCAAGTCCCTGACCCACCCAAGTCCCTGCCCCTCCCATGTCCCCAGTCCCCTGCCAAGTCCCTGCCCCTCCCATGTCCCCAGTCCCCTCCCCAGTCCCTGCCCCTCCCAAGTCCCCAGTCCCCTCTCAAGTCCCTGCCCCTCCCATGTCCCCAGTCCCCTCCCAAGTCCCTGCCCCTCCCAAGTCCACAGTCCCCTCCCCAGTCCCTGCCCCTCCAAAGTCCCCAATCCCCTCCCAAGTCCCAGTCCCCTCCCCAGTCCTTGCCCCTCCCATTTCCCCAGTCCCCTCCCCAGTCCCTGCCCCTCCAAAGTCCCTAATACCCTCCCAAGTAACCAAGTCCCCTCCCAAGTCCCTATCCCTCCCAAGTCCTCAGTCCCCTCCCAAGTCCTTGCTCCTCCCATGTCCCCAGTTCCCTCCCCTGTCCCTGCCCCTCCCAAGTCCCTGCCCCTCCCATGTCCCCAATCCCCTCCCAAGTCCCCAGTCCCCTCCCATGTCCCCAGTCCCCTTCCCAGTCCCTGCCCCTCCCAAGTCCCTGCAACTCCTATGTCCCCAGTCCCCTCCCCAGACCTTAGCCCTCGTACGTACCGAGTCCCCTCCCAAGTCCCTGCCCCTCCCATGTCCCCAGTCCCCTCCCCAGACCCTGCCCCTGCAAAGTCCCTAATCCCCTCCCATGTCCCCAGTCCCCTCCCAAGTCCGTGCCCCTCCCAAGTCCTTGCCCCTCCCCAGTCCCTGCCCCTCCCATGTCCCCAGTCCCCTCCCCAGTCCCTGCCACTCCCATGTCCCTGCCCCTCCCATTTCCCCAATCCCCTACCAAGTCCCTGCCCCTCCCAAGTCCCAAGTCCCCTCCCCAGTCCCTGCCCCTCCCATGTCCCCAGTCCCCTCCCCAGTCCCTGCCCCTCCCAAGTCCCTGCCCCTCCCATGTCCCCAGTCACCTCCAAAGTCCGTGCCCCTCCCATGTCCCCAGTCCCCTCCCAAGTCCCTGCCCCTCCCAAGTCCCTGCCCCTCCAATGTCCCCAGTCCCCTCCCCAGTTCCTGCCTCTCCATTTCCCCAGTCCCCTCTCAAGTCCCTGGCCCTCCCATGTCCCCAGTCCCCTCCCAAGTCCGTGCCCCTCCCAAGTCCTTGCCCCTCCCCAGTCCCTGCCCCTCCCATGTCCCTAATCCCCTCCCTAGTCCCTGCCCCTCCCATTTCCACAGTCCCCTCCCAAGTCCCTGCCCCTCCCAAGTCCCTGCCCCTCCCATGTCCCCAGTCCCCTCCCCAGTCCCTGCCACTCCCAAGTCCCTGCCCCTCCCCTGTCCCCAATCCCCTCCCTAGTCCCTGCCCCTCCCATTTCCACAGTCCCCTCCCAAGTCCCTGCCCCTCCCAAGTCCCTGCCCCTCCCATGTCCCCAGTCCCCCTCCCCAGTCCCTGCCACTCCCAAGTCCCTGCCCCTCCAATGTCCCCAGTCCCCTCCCCAGTCCCTGCCTCTCGCATTTCCCCAGTCCCCTCCCCTCCCAAGTCCCTGCCCCTCCCATGTCCCCAGTCCCCTCCCCAGTCCCTGCCACTCCCATGTCCCTGCCCCTCCCATTTCCCCAATCCCCTACCAAGTCCCTGCCCCTCCCATGTCCCCAGTCCCCTCCCCAGTCCCTGCCACTCCCAAGTCCCTGCCCCTCTCATGTCCCCAGTCCCCTTCCCAATCCTTGCCCCTCCCATGTCCCCAGTCCCCTCCCAAGTCCCCAGTCCCCTACCCAGTCCCTGACCCTCCCATGTCCCCAGTCCCCACCCCAGTCCCTGCCCCTCCCAAGTCCCCTTCCCCTCCCAAGTCCCTGTCCCTCCCAAGTCCTTGCCCCTCCCAAGTCCCTGCCCCTCCAAAGTCCCTGCCCCTCCAATGTCCCCAGTCCCCTCCCATGTCCCCAGTCCCCTCCCAAGTCCCTGTTCTCCCATGTCCCCAGTACCCTCCCAAGTCCCTGCCCCTCCCATATGCCCAGTACCCTCCCAAATCCCTGCCCCTCCTATGTCCCCAGTCCCCTCCCAAGTCCCCAGTCCCCTCCCAAGTCCCTGCCCCTCCCATGTCCCCAGTCCCCTCCCCAGTCCCTGCCACTCCCATGTCCCTGCCCCTCCCATGTCCCCAGTCCACTCCCCAGTCCCTGCCCCTCCCATGTCCCCAGTCCCCACCCAAGTCCCTGCCCCTCCCTAGTCCCCAGTCCCCTCCCCAGTCCCTGCCTCTCCTAAGTCCCCAGTCCCCTCCCCAGTCCCTGCCGCTCCCATGTCCCCAGTCCCCTCCTAAGTCCCTGCCCCTCCCAAGTCCCTGCCCCTCCCATGTCCCCAGTCCACTCCCCAGTCCCTACCACTGCCAACTCCCTGCCCCTCCCATGTCTCCAGTCCCCTCCCAAGTCCCTGCCCCTCCCAAGTCCCCAGTCCCCTCCCAAGTCCCTGCCACTCCCATGTCCCAAATCCCCACCCAAGTCCCTGCCCCTCCCTAGTCCCCTCCCCAGTCCCTGCCCCTCCCCAGTCCCTGCCACTCCCATGTCCCTGCCCCTCCCATGTCCCCAGTCCACTCCCCAGTCCCTGCCCCTCCCATGTCTCCAGTCCCCTCCCAAGTCCCTGCCCCTGGAAAGTCCCAATCCCCTCCCATGTCCCTGCCCCTCCCATGTCCCCAGTCCCCTCCCAAGTCCCCAACCCCTCCCATGTCCCCAGTCCCCTCCCAAGTCCCTGCCTCTCCCAAGTCCCCAGTCCCCTCACCAGACCCTGCCCCTCCCATGTCCCCAGTCCCCTCCTAAGTCCCTGCCTCTCCCAAGTCCCTGCCCCTCCCATGTCCCCAGTCCCCTCCCCAGTCCCTACCACTCCCAACTCCCTGCCCCTCCCATGTCTCCCGTCCCCTCCCAATTCCCTGCCCCTCCCACTTCCCCAATCCCCTACCAAGTCCCTGTTCCTCCCATGTCCCCATTCCCCGCCCAAGTCCCTGCCCCTCCCAAGTCCCAAGTCCCCTCCCCAGTCCCTGCCCCTCCCATGTCCCCAGTCCCCTCCCCAGTCCCTGCCCCTCCCAAGTCCCTGCCCCTCCCATGTCCCCAGTCACCTCCAAAGTCCGTGCCCCTCCCATGTCCGCAGTCCCCTCCCAAGTCCCTGCCCCTCCCAAGTCCCTGCCCCTCCAATGTCCCCAGTCCCCTCCCCAGTTCCTGCCTCTCCCATTTCCCCAGTCCCCTCCCCTACCAAGTCCCTGCCCCTCCCATGTCCCCAGTCCCCTCCCCAGTCCCTGCCACTCCCAAGTCCCTACCCCTCCCATGTCCCCAATCCACACCGTAGTCCCTGCCCCTCCAATTTCTCCAGTGCCCTCCAAAGTCCCTGCCCCTCCCATTTCTCCAGTCCCCTCCCAAGTCCCTGCCCCTCCTAAGTCCCCAGTCCCCTCCCCAGTCCCTGCCCCTCCCATGTCCCCACTCCCCACCCAAGTCCCTGCCCCTCTCAAGTCCCCAGTCCCCTCCCAAGTCCCTGTTCTCCCATGTCCCTAGTACCCTCTCAAGTCCCTGCCCCTCCCATGTGCCCAGTCCCGTCCCAAGTCCCCACTCCCCTCCCCAGTCCCTGCCCCTCCCATGTCCCCAGTCCCCTCCCCAGTCCCTGCCCCTCCTAAGTCCCCAGTCCCCTACCCAGTCCCTGCCCCTCCCATGTCCCCAAGCCCCACCCAAGTCCCTGCCCCTCCCAAGTCCCCAGTCCCCTCCAAAGTCCCTGCCCCTCCCATGTCCCCAGTCCCCTCCCAAGTCCCCAGTCCCCTCCCATGTCCCCAGTCCCCTCCCAAGTCCTTGCCCCTCCCAAGTCCCTTCCCCTCCCATGTCCCCACTCCCCTACCCAGTTTCTGCCCCTCCCCAGTCCCTGCTGCTCCAATGTCCACAGTTCACTCCCAAGTCCCTCCCACTCCCATGTCCCCTGTCCCCTCCCAAGTCCCTGCCCCTCCCAAGTCCCCAGTCCCCTCCCAAGTCCCTGCCCCTCCCAATTCCCTGCCCCTCCCATGTCTCCAGTCCCCTCCCATGTCCCCGGTCCCCTCCCAAGTCCCTGCCTCTCCCATGTCCCCAGTCCCCTCCCCAGTCCCTGCCCCTCCAAAGTCCCTAATCCCCTCCCAAGTCCCCAGTCCCCTCCCAAGTCCCTGTCCCTCCCAAGTCCTTGCCCCTCCCAAGTCCCTGCCCCTCCAAGGTCCCTGCCCCTCCAATGTCCCCAGTCCCCTCCCATGTCCCCAGTCCCCTCCCAAGTCCCTGTTCTCCCATGTCCCCTGTACCCTCCCAAGTCCCTGCCCCTCCCATGTGCCCAGTCCCCTCCAAAATCTCTGCCCCTCCTATGTCTCCAGTCCCCTCCCAAGTCCCCAGTCCCCTCCCAAGTCCCTGACCCACCCAAGTCCCTGCCCCTCCCATGTCCCCAGTCCCCTGCCAAGTCCCTGCCCCTCCCATGTCCCCAGTCCCCTCCCCAGTCCCTGCCCCTCCCAAGTCCCCAGTCCCCTCTCAAGTCCCTGCCCCTCCCATGTCCCCAGTCCCCTCCCAAGTCCCTGCCCCTCCCAAGTCCACAGTCCCCTCCCCAGTCCCTGCCCCTCCAAAGTCCCCAATCCCCTCCCAGGTCCCCAGTCCCCTCCCCAGTCCTTGCCCCTCCCATTTCCCCAGTCCCCTCCCCAGTCCCTGCCCCTCCAAAGTCCCTAATACCCTCCCAAGTAACCAAGTCCCCTCCCAAGTCCCTATCCCTCCCAAGTCCTCAGTCCCCTCCCAAGTCCTTGCTCCTCCCATGTCCCCAGTTCCCTCCCCTGTCCCTGCCCCTCCCAAGTCCCTGCCCCTCCCATGTCCCCAATCCCCTCCCAAGTCCCCAGTCCCCTCCCATGTCCCCAGTCCCCTTCCCAGTCCCTGCCCCTCCCAAGTCCCTGCAACTCCTATGTCCCCAGTCCCCTCCCCAGACCTTAGCCCTCGTACGTACCGAGTCCCCTCCCAAGTCCCTGCCCCTCCCATGTCCCCAGTCCCCTCCCCAGACCCTGCCCCTGCAAAGTCCCTAATCCCCTCCCATGTCCCCAGTCCCCTCCCAAGTCCGTGCCCCTCCCAAGTCCTTGCCCCTCCCCAGTCCCTGCCCCTCCCATGTCCCCAGTCCCCTCCCCAGTCCCTGCCACTCCCATGTCCCTGCCCCTCCCATTTCCCCAATCCCCTACCAAGTCCCTGCCCCTCCCAAGTCCCAAGTCCCCTCCCCAGTCCCTGCCCCTCCCATGTCCCCAGTCCCCTCCCCAGTCCCTGCCCCTCCCAAGTCCCTGCCCCTCCCATGTCCCCAGTCACCTCCAAAGTCCGTGCCCCTCCCATGTCCCCAGTCCCCTCCCAAGTCCCTGCCCCTCCCAAGTCCCTGCCCCTCCAATGTCCCCAGTCCCCTCCCCAGTTCCTGCCTCTCCCATTTCCCCAGTCCCCTCTCAAGTCCCTGGCCCTCCCATGTCCCCAGTCCCCTCCCAAGTCCGTGCCCCTCCCAAGTCCTTGCCCCTCCCCAGTCCCTGCCCCTCCCATGTCCCTAATCCCCTCCCTAGTCCCTGCCCCTCCCATTTCCACAGTCCCCTCCCAAGTCCCTGCCCCTCCCAAGTCCCTGCCCCTCCCATGTCCCCAGTCCCCTCCCCAGTCCCTGCCACTCCCAAGTCCCTGCCCCTCCCCTGTCCCCAATCCCCTCCCTAGTCCCTGCCCCTCCCATTTCCACAGTCCCCTCCCAAGTCCCTGCCCCTCCCAAGTCCCTGCCCCTCCCATGTCCCCAGTCCCCTCCCCAGTCCCTGCCACTCCCAAGTCCCTGCCCCTCCAATGTCCCCAGTCCCCTCCCCAGTCCCTGCCTCTCGCATTTCCCCAGTCCCCTCCCCTCCCAAGTCCCTGCCCCTCCCATGTCCCCAGTCCCCTCCCCAGTCCCTGCCACTCCCATGTCCCTGCCCCTCCCATTTCCCCAATCCCCTACCAAGTCCCTGCCCCTCCCATGTCCCCAGTCCCCTCCCCAGTCCCTGCCACTCCCAAGTCCCTGCCCCTCTCATGTCCCCAGTCCCCTTCCCAATCCTTGCCCCTCCCATGTCCCCAGTCCCCTCCCAAGTCCCCAGTCCCCTACCCAGTCCCTGACCCTCCCATGTCCCCAGTCCCCACCCCAGTCCCTGCCCCTCCCAAGTCCCCAGTCCCCTCCCAAGTCTCTGACCCTCCCTTGTCCCCAGTCCCCTCCCCAGTACCAGCCACTACAAATTCCCTGCCCCTCCCATGTCCCCAGTCCCCTCCCCAGTCCCTGCCCCTCCCCAGTCCCTGCCCCTCCCATGTCCCCAGTCCCCTCCCCAGTCCCTGCCACTCCCATGTCCCTGCCCCTCCCATTTCCCCAATCCCCTACCAAGTCCCTGCCCCTCCCATGTCCCCAGTCCCCTCCCCAGTCCCTGCCACTACCAAGTCCCTGCCCCTCTCATGTCCCCAGTCCCCTTCCCAATCCTGGCCCCTCCCATGTCCCCAGTCCCCTCCCAAGTCCCCAGTCCCCTACCCAGTCCCTGACCCTCCCATGTCCCCAGTCCCCACCCAAGTCCCTGCCCCCCCCAAGTCCCCAGTCCCCTCCCAAGTCTCTGACCCTCCCTTGTCCCCAGTCCCCTCCCCAGTACCAGCCACTACCAATTCCCTGCCCCTCCCATGTCCCCAGTCCCCTCTTAGTCCCTGCCCCTGCCAAGTCCCTGCCCCGCCCAAGTCCCCAGTCCCCTCCCCAGTCCTTGCCCCTCCCATGTCTCCAGTCACCTCCCAAGTCCCTGCCCCTCCCATGTCCCCAGTCCCTGCCCCTCCCATTTCCCCAATCCCCTACCAAGTCCCTGCTCCTCCCATGTCCCCATTCCCCGCTCAAGTCCCTGCCCCTCCCAAGTCCCAAGTCCCCTCCCCAGTCCCTGCCCCTCCCATGTCCCCAGTCCCCTCCCCAGTCCCTGCCCCTCCCAAGTCCCTGCCCCTCCCATGTCCCCAGTCACCTCCAAAGTCCGTGCCCCTCCCATGTCCCCAGTCCCCTCCCAAGTCCCTGCCTCTCCCAAGTCCCTGCCCCTCCAATGTCCCCAGTCCCCTCCCCAGTTCCTGCCTCTCCCATTTCCCCAGTCCCCTCTCAAGTCCCTGGCCCTCCCATGTCCCCAGTCCCCTCCCATGTCCCCAGTCCCCTTCCCAGTCCCTGCCCCTCCCAAGTCCCTGCAACTCCTATGTCCCCAGTCCCCTCCCCAGTCCTTAGCCCTCGTACGTACCCAGTACCCTCCCAAGTCCCTGCCCCTCCCATGTCCCCAGTCCCCTCCCATGTCCCCAGTCCCCTCCCATGTCCCCAGTCCCCTTCCCAGTCCCTGCCCCTCCCAAGTCCCTGCAACTCCTATGTCCCCAGTCCCCTCCCCAGTCCTTAGCCCTCGTACGTACCCAGTCCCCTCCCAAGTCCCTGCCCCACCCAAGTCCCTGCCCCTCCCATGTCCCCAGTCCCCTGCCAAGTCCCTACCCCTCCCATGTCCCCAGTCCCCTCCCCAGTCCCTGCCCCTCCCAAGTCCCCAGTCCCCTCTCAAGTCCCTGCCCCTCCCATGTCCCCAGTCCCCTCCCAAGTCCCTGCCCCTCCCAAGTCCCCAGTCCCCTCCCCAGTCCCTGCCCCTCCAAAGTCCCCAATCCCCTCCCAAGTCCCCAGTCCCCTCCCCAGTCCTTGCCCCTCCCATTTCCCCAGTCCCCTCCCCAGTCCCTGCCCCTCCAAAGTCCCAAATACCCTCCCAAGTAACCACGTCCCCTCCAAAGTCCCTATCCCTCCCAAGTCCTTGCCCCTCCCCAGTCCCTGCCCCTCCCAAGTCCCTGCCCCTCCCAAGTCCTCAGTCCCCTCCCAAGTCCTTGCCCCTCCCATGTCCCCAGTTCCCTCCCCTGTCCCTGCCCCTCCCAAGTCCCTGCCCCTCCCATGTCCCCAATCCCCTCCCAAGTCCCCGCCCCTCCCAAGTCCCCAGTCCCCTCCCATGTCCCCAGTCCCCTTCCCAGTCCCTGCCCCTCCCAAGTCCCTGCAACTCCTATGTCCCCAGTCCCCTCCCCAGTCCTTAGCCCTCGTACGTACCCAGTACCCTCCCAAGTCCCTGCCCCTCCCATGTCCCCAGTCCCCTCCCCAGACCCTCCCCCTGCAAAGTCCCTAATCCCCTCCCATGTCCCCAGTCCCCTCCCAAGTCCGTGCCCCTCCCAAGTCCTTGCCCCTCCCCAGTCCCTGCCCCTCCCATGTCCCTAATCCCCTCCCTAGTCCCTGCCCCTCCCATTTCCACAGTCCCCTCCCAAGTCCCTGCCCCTCCCAAGTCCCTGCCCCTCCCATGTCCCCAGTCCCCTCCCCAGTCCCTGCCACTCCCAAGTCCCTGCCCCTCCCCTGTCCCCAATCCCCTCCCTAGTCCCTGCCCCTCCCATTTCCACAGTCCCCTCCCAAGTCCCTGCCCCTCCCAAGTCCCTGCCCCTCCCATGTCCCCAGTCCCCTCCCCAGTCCCTGCCACTCCCAAGTCCCTGCCCCTCCAATGTCCCCAGTCCCCTCCCCAGTCCCTGCCTCTCGCATTTCCCCAGTCCCCTCCCCTCCCAAGTCCCTGCCCCTCCCATGTCCCCAGTCCCCTCCCCAGTCCCTGCCACTCCCATGTCCCTGCCCCTCCCATTTCCCCAATCCCCTACCAAGTCCCTGCCCCTCCCATGTCCCCAGTCCCCTCCCCAGTCCCTGCCACTCCCAAGTCCCTGCCCCTCTCATGTCCCCAGTCCCCTTCCCAATCCTTGCCCCTCCCATGTCCCCAGTCCCCTCCCAAGTCCCCAGTCCCCTACCCAGTCCCTGACCCTCCCATATCCCCAGTCCCCACCCCAGTCCCTGCCCCTCCCAAGTCCCCAGTCCCCTCCCAAGTCTCTGACCCTCCCTTGTCCCCAGTCCCCTCCCCAGTACCAGCCACTACAAATTCCCTGCCCCTCCCATGTCCCCAGTCCCCTCCCCAGTCCCTGCCCCTCCCCAGTCCCTGCCCCTCCAATGTCCCCAGTCCCCTCCCCAGTCCCTGCCACTCCCAAGTCCCTGCCCCTCCAATGTCCCCAGTCCCCTCCCCAGTCCCTGCCTCTCCCATTTCCCCAGTCCCCTCCCCTCCCAAGTCCCTGCCCCTCCCATGTCCCCAGTCCCCTCCCCAGTCCCTGCCACTCCCATGTCCCCAGTCCCCACCCAAGTCCCTGCCCCTCCCTAGTCCCCAGACCCCTCCCCAGTCCCTGCCTCTCCTAAGTCCCCAGTCCCCTCCCCAGTCCCTGCCCCTCCCATGTCCCCAGTCCCCACCTAAGTCCCTGCCCCTCCCAAGTCCCTGCCCCTCCCATGTCCCCAGTCCCCTCCCCAGTCCCTACCACTCCCAACTCCCTGCCCCTCCCATGACTCCAGTCCCCTCCCAAGTCCCTGCCCCTCCCAAGTCCCCAGTCCCCTCCCAAGTCCCTGCCACTCCCATGTCCCAAGTCCCCACCCAAGTCCCTGCCCCTCCCTAGACCCCTCCCCAGTCCCTGCCCCTCCCCAGTCCCTGCCACTCCCATGTCCCTGCCCCTCCCATGTCCCCAGTCCCCTCCCAAGTCCCTGGCCCTCCCATGTCCCCAGTCCCCTCCCAAGTCCCTGCCCCACCCAAGTCCCTGCCCCTCCCATATCCCCAGTCCCCTGCCAAGTCCCTGCCCCTCCCATGTCCCCAGTCCCGTCCCAAGTCCCTGCCCCTCCCAAGTCCCCAGTCCCCTCCCCAGTCCCTGCCCCTCCAAAGTCCCCAATCCCCTCCCAAGTCCCCAGTCCCCTCCCCAGTCCTTGCCCCTCCCATTTCCCCAGTCCCCTCCCCAGTCCCTGCCCCTCCAAAGTCCCTAATACCCTCCCAAGTAACCAAGTCCCCTCCCAAGTCCCTATCCCTCCCAAGTCCTTGCCCCTCCCCAGTCCCTGCCCCTCCCAAGTCCCTGCCCCTCCCAAGTCCTCAGTCCCCTCCCAAGTCCTTGCCCCTCCCATGTCCCCAGTTCCCTCCCCTGTCCCTGCCCCTCCCAAGTCCCTGCCCCTCCCATGTCCCCAATCCCCTCCCAAGTCCCCGCCCCTCCCAAGTCCCCAGTCCCCTCCCATGTCCCCAGTCCCCTTCCCAGTCCCTGCCCCTCCCAAGTCCCTGCAACTCCTATGTCCCCAGTCCCCTCCCCAGTCCTTAGCCCTCGTACGTACCCAGTACCCTCCCAAGTCCCTGCCCCTCCCATGTCCCCAGTCCCCTCCCCAGACCCTGCCCCTGCAAAGTCCCTAATCCCCTCCCATGTCCCCAGTCCCCTCCCAAGTCCGTGCCCCTCCCAAATCCTTGCCCCTCCCCAGTCCCTGCCCCTCCCATGTCCCCAATCCCCTCCCTAGTCCCTGCCCCTCCCATTTCCACAGTCCCCTCCCAAGTCCCTGCCCCTCCCAAGTCCCTGCCCCTCCCATGTCCCCAGTCCCCTCCCCAGTCCCTGCCACTCCCAAGTCCCTGCCCCTCCCATGTCCCCAATCCCCTCCCTAGTCCCTGCCCCTCCCATTTCCACAGTCCCCTCCAAAGTCCCTGCCCCTCCCAAGTCCCTGCCCCTCCCATGTCCCCAGTCCCCTCCCCAGTCCCTGCCACTCCCAAGTCCCTGCCCCTCCAATGTCCCCAGTCCCCTCCCAAGTCCCTGCCTCTCCCATTTCCCCAGTCCCCTCCCCTCCCAAGTCCCTGCCCCTCCCATGTCCCTGCCCCTCCCATGTCGCCAATCCCCTCCCTAGTCCCTGCCCCTCCCATTTCCACAGTCCCCTCCCAAGTCCCTGCCCCTCCCAAGTCCCTGCCCCTCTCAAGTCCCCAGTCCCCTCCCAAGTCCCTGTTCTCCCATGTCCCCAGTACCCTCCCAAGTCCCTGCCCCTCCCATGTGCCCAGTCCCGTCCCAAGTCCCCACTCCCCTCCCCAGTCCCTGCCCCTCCTATGTCCCCAGTCCCCTCCCAAGTCCCCAGTCCCCTCCCAAGTCCCTGGCCCTCCCATGTCCCCAGTCCCCCCCCACTACCTGCCCCTCCCCAGTCCCTGCCCCTCCCATGTCCCCAGTCCCCTCCCCAGTCCCTGCCCCTCCCAAGTCCCCAGTCCCCTACCCAGTCCCTGCCCCTCCCATGTCCCCAAGCCCCACCCAAGTCCCTGCCCCTCCCAAGTCCCCAGTCCCCTCCCAAGTCCCTGCCCCTCCCATGTCCCCAGTCCCCTCCCAAGTCCCCAGTCCCCTCCCATGTCCCCAGTCCCCTCCCAAGTCCTTGCCCCTCCCAAGTCCCTTCCCCTCCCTTGTCCCCACTCCCCTACCCAGTTCCTGCCCCTCCCCAGTCCCTGCCCCTCCAATGTCCACAGTTCACTCCCAAGTCCCTCCCACTCCCATGTCCCCTGTCCCCTCCCAAGTCCCTGCCCCTCCCAAGTCCCTGCCCCTCCCATGTCTCCAGTCCCCTCCCCAGTCCCTGCCCCTCCCAATTCCCTGCCCCTCCCATGTCTCCAGTCCCCTCCCATGTCCCCGGTCCCCTCCCAAGTCCCTGCCTCTCCCATGTCCCCAGTCCCCTCCCCAGTCCCTGCCCCTCCAAAGTCCCTAATACCCTCCCAAGTAACCAAGTCCCCTCCCAAGTCCCTATCCCTCCCAAGTCCTTGCCCCTCCCCAGTCCCTGCCCCTCCCAAGTCCCTGCCCCTCCCAAGTCCTCAGTCCCTTCCCAAGTCCTTGCCCCCCCCATGTCCCCAGTTCCCTCCCCTGTCCCTGCCCCTCCCAAGTCCCTGCCCCTCCCATGTCCCCAATCCCCTCCCAAGTCCCCGCCCCTCCCAAGTCCCCAGTCCCCTCCCATGTCCCCAGTCCCCTTCCCAGTCCCTGCCCCTCCCAAGTCCCTGCAACTCCTATGTCCCCAGTCCCCTCCCCAGTCCTTAGCCCTCGTACGTACCCAGTCCCCTCCCAAGTCCCTGCCCCTCCCATGTCCCCAGTCCCCTCCCCAGACCCTGCCCCTGCAAAGACCCTAATCCCCTCCCATGTCCCCAGTCCCCTCCCAAGTCCGTGCCCCTCCCAAGTCCTTGCCCCTCCCCAGTCCCTGCCCCTCCCATGTCCCCAATCCCCTCCCTAGTCCCTGCCCCTCCCATTTCCACAGTCCCCTCCCAAGTCCCTGCCCCTCCCAAGTCCCTGCCCCTCCCATGTCCCCAGTCCCCTCCCCAGTCCCTGCCACTCCCAAGTCCCTGCCCCTCCCATGTCCCCAATCCCCTCCCTAGTCCCTGCCCCTCCCATTTCCACAGTCCCCTCCAAAGTCCCTGCCCCTCCCAAGTCCCTGCCCCTCCCATGTCCCCAGTCCCCTCCCCAGTCCCTGCCACTCCCAAGTCCCTGCCCCTCCAATGTCCCCAGTCCCCTCCCCAGTCCCTGCCTCTCCCATTTCCCCAGTCCCCTCCCCTCCCAAGTCCCTGCCCCTCCCATGTCCCCAGTCCCCTCCCCAGTCCCTGCCACTCCCATGTCCCTGCCCCTCCCATTTCCCCAATCCCCTACCAAGTCCCTGCCCCTCCCATGTCCCCAGTCCCCTCCCCAGTCCCTGCCACTCCCAAGTCCCTGCCCCTCTCATGTCCCCAGTCCCCTTCCCAATCCTTGCCCCTCCCATGTCCCCAGTCCCCTCCCAAGTCCCCAGTCCCCTACCCAGTCCCTGACCCTCCCATGTCCCCAGTCCCCACCCAAGTCCCTGCCCCTCCCAAGTCCCCAGTCCCCTCCCAAGTCTCTGACCCTCCCTTGTCCCCAGTCCCCTCCCCAGTACCAGCCACTACCAATTCCCTGCCCCTCCCATGTCCCCAGTCCCCTCCCCAGTCCCTGCCCCTCCAAAGTCCCTAATACCCTCCCAAGTAACCAAGTCCCCTCCCAAGTCCCTATCCCTCCCAAGTCCTTGCCCCTCCCCAGTCCCTGCCCCTCCCAAGTCCCTGCCCCTCCCAAGTCCTCAGTCCCCTCCCAAGTCCTTGCCCCTCCCATGTCCCCAGTTCCCTCCCCTGTCCCTGCCCCTCCCAAGTCCCTGCCCCTCCCATGTCCCCAATCCCCTCCCAAGTCCCCGCCCCTCCCAAGTCCCCAGTCCCCTCCCATGTCCCCAGTCCCCTTCCCAGTCCCTGCCCCTCCCAAGTCCCTGCAACTCCTATGTCCCCAGTCCCCTCCCCAGTCCTTAGCACTCGTACGTACCCAGTACCCTCCCAAGTCCCTGCCCCTCCCATGTCCCCAGTCCCCTCCCCAGACCCTGCCCCTGCAAAGTCCCTAATCCCCTCCCATGTCCCCAGTCCCCTCCCAAGTCCGTGCCCCTCCCAAGTCCTTGCCTCTCCCCAGTCCCTGCCCCTCCCATGTCCCCAATCCCCTCCCTAGTCCCTGCCCCTCCCATTTCCACAGTCCCCTCCCAAGTCCCTGCCCCTCCCAAGTCCCTGCCCCTCCCATGTCCCCAATCCCCTCCCAAGTCCCCGCCCCTCCCAAGTCCCCAGTCCCCTCCCATGTCCCCAGTCCCCTTCCCAGTCCCTGCCCCTCCCAAGTCCCTGCAACTCCTATGTCCCCAGTCCCCTCCCCAGTCCTTAGCCCTCGTACGTACCCAGTACCCTCCCAAATCCCTGCCCCTCCCATGTCCCCAGTCCCCTCCCCAGACCCTGCCCCTGCAAAGTCCCTAATCCCCTCCCATGTCCCCAGTCCCCTCCCAAGTCCGTGCCCCTCCCAAGTCCTTGCCCCTCCCCAGTCCCTGCCCCTCCCATGTCCCCAATCCCCTCCCTAGTCCCTGCCCCTCCCATTTCCACAGTCCCCTCCCAAGTCCCTGCCCCTCCCAAGTCCCTGCCCCTCCCATGTCCCCAGTCCCCTCCCCAGTCCCTGCCACTCCCAAGTCCCTGCCCCTCCCATGTCCCCAATCCCCTCCCTAGTCCCTGCCCCTCCCATTTCCACAGTCCCCTCCAAAGTCCCTGCCCCTCCCAAGTCCCTGCCACTCCCATGTCCCCAGTCCCCTCCCCAGTCCCTGCCACTCCCAAGTCCCTGCCCCTCCAATGTCCCCAGTCCCCTCCCAAGTCCCTGCCTCTCCCATTTCCCCAGTCCCCTCCCCTCCCAAGTCCCTGCCCCTCCCATGTCCCTGCCCCTCCCATGTCGCCAATCCCCTCCCTAGTCCCTGCCCCTCCCATTTCCACAGTCCCCTCCCAAGTCCCTGCCCCTCCCAAGTCCCTGCCCCTCTCAAGTCCCCAGTCCCCTCCCAAGTCCCTGTTCTCCCATGTCCCCAGTACCCTCCCAAGTCCCTGCCCCTCCCATGTGCCCAGTCCCGTCCCAAGTCCCCACTCCCCTCCCCAGTCCCTGCCCCTCCTATGTCCCCAGTCCCCTCCCAAGTCCCCAGTCCCCTCCCAAGTCCCTGGCCCTCCCATGTCCCCAGTCCCCCCCCACTACCTGCCCCTCCCCAGTCCCTGCCCCTCCCATGTCCCCAGTCCCCTCCCCAGTCCCTGCCCCTCCCAAGTCCCCAGTCCCCTACCCAGTCCCTGCCCCTCCCATGTCCCCAAGCCCCACCCAAGTCCCTGCCCCTCCCAAGTCCCCAGTCCCCTCCCAAGTCCCTGCCCCTCCCATGTCCCCAGTCCCCTCCCAAGTCCCCAGTCCCCTCCCATGTCCCCAGTCCCCTCCCAAGTCCTTGCCCCTCCCAAGTCCCTTCCCCTCCCTTGTCCCCACTCCCCTACCCAGTTCCTGCCCCTCCCCAGTCCCTGCCCCTCCAATGTCCACAGTTCACTCCCAAGTCCCTCCCACTCCCATGTCCCCTGTCCCCTCCCAAGTCCCTGCCCCTCCCAAGTCCCTGCCCCTCCCATGTCTCCAGTCCCCTCCCCAGTCCCTGCCCCTCCCAATTCCCTGCCCCTCCCATGTCTCCAGTCCCCTCCCATGTCCCCGGTCCCCTCCCAAGTCCCTGCCTCTCCCATGTCCCCAGTCCCCTCCCCAGTCCCTGCCCCTCCAAAGTCCCTAATACCCTCCCAAGTAACCAAGTCCCCTCCCAAGTCCCTATCCCTCCCAAGTCCTTGCCCCTCCCCAGTCCCTGCCCCTCCCAAGTCCCTGCCCCTCCCAAGTCCTCAGTCCCTTCCCAAGTCCTTGCCCCTCCCATGTCCCCAGTTCCCTCCCCTGTCCCTGCCCCTCCCAAGTCCCTGCCCCTCCCATGTCCCCAGTCCCCTTCCCAGTCCCTGCCCCTCCCAAGTCCCTGCAACTCCTATGTCCCCAGTCCCCTCCCCAGTCCTTAGCCCTCGTAAGTACCCAGTCCCCTCCCAAGTCCCTGCCCCTCCCATGTCCCCAGTCCCCTCCCCAGACCCTGCCCCTGCAAAGACCCTAATCCTCTCCCATGTCCCCAGTCCCCTCCCAAGTCCGTGCCCCTCCCAAGTCCTTGCCCCTCCCCAGTCCCTGCCCCTCCCATGTCCCCAATCCCCTCCCTAGTCCCTGCCCCTCCCATTTCCACAGTCCCCTCCCAAGTCCCTGCCCCTCCCAAGTCCCTGCCCCTCCCATGTCCCCAGTCCCCTCCCCAGTCCCTGCCACTCCCAAGTCCCTGCCCCTCCCATGTCCCCAATCCCCTCCCTAGTCCCTGCCCCTCCCATTTCCACAGTCCCCTCCAAAGTCCCTGCCCCTCCCAAGTCCCTGCCCCTCCCATGTCCCCAGTCCCCTCCCCAGTCCCTGCCACTCCCAAGTCCCTGCCCCTCCAATGTCCCCAGTCCCCTCCCCAGTCCCTGCCTCTCCCATTTCCCCAGTCCCCTCCCCTCCCAAGTCCCTGCCCCTCCCATGTCCCCAGTCCCCTCCCCAGTCCCTGCCACTCCCATGTCCCTGCCCCTCCCATTTCCCCAATCCCCTACCAAGTCCCTGCCCCTCCCATGTCCCCAGTCCCCTCCCCAGTCCCTGCCACTCCCAAGTCCCTGCCCCTCTCATGTCCCCAGTCCCCTTCCCAATCCTTGCCCCTCCCATGTCCCCAGTCCCCTCCCAAGTCCCCAGTCCCCTACCCAGTCCCTGACCCTCCCATGTCCCCAGTCCCCACCCAAGTCCCTGCCCCTCCCAAGTCCCCAGTCCCCTCCCAAGTCTCTGACCCTCCCTTGTCCCCAGTCCCCTCCCCAGTACCAGCCACTACCAATTCCCTGCCCCTCCCATGTCCCCAGTCCCCTCCCCAGTCCCTGCCCCTCCCATTTCCCCACTCCCCACCCCAGTCCCTGCCCCTGCCAAGTCCCTGCCCCGCCCAAGTCCCCAGTCCCCTCCCCAGTCCTTGCCCCTCCCATGTCTCCAGTCACCTCCCAAGTCCCTGCCCCTCCCATGTCCCCAGTCCCTGCCCCTCCCATTTCCCCAATCCCCTACGAAGTCCCTGCTCCTCCCATGTCCCCATTCCCCGCCCAAGTCCCTGCCCCTCCCAAGTCCCAAGTCCCCTCCCCAGTCCCTGCCCCTCCCATGTCCCCAGTCCCCTCCCCAGTCCCCTCCCCAGTCCCTGCCCCTCCCAAGTCCCTGCCCCTCCCATGTCCCCAGTCACCTCCAAAGTCCGTGCCCCTCCCATGTCCCCAGTCCCCTCCCAAGTCCCTGCCCCTCCCAAGTCCCTGCCCCTCCAATGTCCCCAGTCCCCTCCCCAGTTCCTGCCTCTCCCATTTCCCCAGTCCCCTCCCCAGTCCCCTCCCCTCCCAAGTCCCTCCCACTCCCATGTCCCCTGTCCCCTCCCAAGTCCCTGCCCCTCCCAAGTCCCCAGTCCCCTCCCAAGTCCCTGCCCCTCCCAAGTCCCTGCCCCTCCCATGTCTCCAGTCCCCTCCCCAGTCCCTGCCCCTCCCAATTCCCTGCCCCTCCCAAGTCCCCAGTCCCCTCCCTAGTCCCTGCCCCTCCAAAGCCCCCAATCCCCTCCCAAGTCCCCAGTCCCCTCCCCAGTCCTTGCCCCTCCCATTTCCCCAGTCCCCTCCCCAGTCCCTGCCCCTCCAAAGTCCCTAATACCCTCCCAAGTAACCAAGTCCCCTCCCAAGTCCCTATCCCTCCCAAGTCCTTGCCCCTCCCCAGTCCCTGCCCCTCCCAAGTCCCTGCCCCTCCCAAGTCCTCAGTCCCCTCCCAAGTCCTTGCCCCTCCCATGTCCCCAGTTCCCTCCCCTGTCCCTGCCCCTCCCAAGTCCCTGCCCCTCCCATGTCCCCAATCCCCTCCCAAGTCCCCGCCCCTCCCAAGTCCCCAGTCCCCTCCCATGTCCCCAGTCCCCTTCCCAGTCCCTGCCCCTCCCAAGTCCCTGCAACTCCTATGTCCCCAGTCCCCTCCCCAGTCCTTAGCACTCGTACGTACCCAGTACCCTCCCAAGTCCCTGCCCCTCCCATGTCCCCAGTCCCCTCCCCAGACCCTGCCCCTGCAAAGTCCCTAATCCCCTCCCATGTCCCCAGTCCCCTCCCAAGTCCGTGCCCCTCCCAAGTCCTTGCCCCTCCCCAGTCCCTGCCCCTCCCATGTCCCCAATCCCCTCCCTAGTCCCTGCCCCTCCCATTTCCACAGTCCCCTCCCAAGTCCCTGCCCCTCCCAAGTCCCTGCCCCTCCCATGTCCCCAGTCCCCTCCCCAGTCCCTGCCACTCCCAAGTCCCTGCCCCTCCCATGTCCCCAATCCCCTCCCTAGTCCCTGCCCCTCCCATTTCCACAGTCCCCTCCAAACTCCCTGCCCCTCCGAAGTCCCTGCCCCTCCCATGTCCCCAGTCCCCTCCCCAGTCCCTGCCACTCCCAAGTCCCTGCCCCTCCAATCTCCCCAGTCCCCTCCCCAGTCCCTGCCTCTCCCATTTCCCCAGTCCCCTCCCCTCCCAAGTCCCTGCACCTCCCATGTCCCCAGTCCCCTCCCCAGTCCCTGCCACTCCCATGTCCCTGCCCCTCCCATTTCCCCAATCCCCTACCAAGTCCCTGCCCCTCCCATGTCCCCAGTCCCCTCCCCAGTCCCTGCCACTCCCAAGTCCCTGCCCCTCTCATGTCCCCAGTCCCCTTCCCAATCCTTGCCCCTCCCATGTCCCCAGTCCCCTCCCAAGTCCCCAGTCCCCTACCCAGTCCCTGACCCTCCCATGTCCCCAGTCCCCACCCAAGTCCCTGCCCCTCCCAAGTCCCCAGTCCCCTCCCAAGTCTCTGACCCTCCCTTGTCCCCAGTCCCCTCCCCAGTACCAGCCACTACCAATTCCCTGCCCCTCCCATGTCCCCAGTCCCCTCCCCAGTCCCTGCCCCTCCCCAGTCCCTGCCCCTCCCATGTCCCCAGTCACCTCCAAAGTCCGTGTCCCTCCCATGTCCCCAGTCCCCTCCCAAGTCCCTGCCCCTCCCAAGTCCCTGCCCCTCCAATGTCCCCAGTCCCCTCCCCAGTTCCTGCCTCTCCCATTTCCCCAGTCCCCTCCCCAGTCCCCTCCCCTCCCAAGTCCCTGCCACTCCCATGTCCCCAATCCCCTCCCTAGTCCCTGTCCCTCCCATTTCCACAGTCCCCTCCCAAGTCCCTGCCTCTCCCATTTCTCCAGTCCCCTCCCAAGTCCCTGCCCCTCCCAAGTCCCGAGTCCACTCCCTAGTCCCTGCCCCTCCCATGTCCCCAGTCCCCACCCAGGTCCCTGCCCCTCCCAAGTCCCCAGTCTCCTCCCAAGTCCCTGAACCTCCCATGTCCCCAGTCCCCTCCCCAGTCCCTGCCCCTCCCATGTCCCTGACCCTCCCTTGTCCCCAGTCCCTTCCCCAGTCCCTGCCCCTCCAATGTCCCCAGTCCCCTCCCAAGTCCCTGCCCCTGGAAATTCCCAATCCCCTCCCAAGTCCCTGCCCCTCCCATGTCTCCAGTTTCCTCCCCAGTCCCTGCCACTCCCAAGTCCCTGCCCCTCCCAAGTCCCCAATCCCCTCCCCAGTCCTTGCCCCTCCCATGTCCCCAGTCACCTCCCAAGTCCCTGCCCCTCCCATGTCCCCAGTCCCCTCCCCAGTCCCTGCCCCTCCCAAGTCCCCACTCCCCTCTCAAGTCCCTGCCCCTCCCATGTCCCCAGTCCCCTCCCAAGTCCCTGCCCCTCCCAAGTCCCCAGTCCCCTCCCCAGTCCCTGCCCCTCCAAAGTCCCCAATCCCCTCCCAAGTCCCCAGTCCCCTCCCCAGTCCTTGCCCCTCCCATTTCCCCAGTCCCCTCCCCAGTCCCTGCCCCTCCAAAGTCCCTAATACCCTCCCAAGTAACCAAGTCCCCACCCAAGTCCCTATCCCTCCCAAGTCCTTGCCCCTCCCCAGTCCCTGCCCCTCCCAAGTCCCTGCCCCTCCCATGTCCCCAATCCCCTCCCAAGTCCCCGCGCCTCCCAAGTCCCCAGTCCCCTCCCATGTCCCCAGTCCCCTTCCCAGTCCCTGCCCCTCCCAAGTCCCTGCAACTCCTATGTCCCCAGTCCCCTCCCCAGTCCTTAGCCCTCGTACGTACCCAGTACCCTCCCAAGTCCCTGCCCCTCCCATGTCCCCAGTCCCCTCCCCAGACCCTGCCCCTGCAAAGTCCCTAATCCCCTCCCATGTCCCCAGTCCCCTCCCAAGTCCGTGCCCCTCGCAAGTCCTTGCCCCTCCCCAGTCCCTGCCCCTCCCATGTCCCCAATCCCCTCCCTAGTCCCTGCCCCTCCCATTTCCACAGTCCCCTCCCCAGTCCCTGGCCCTCCCAAGTCCCTGCCCCTCCCATGTCCCCAGTCCCCTCCCCAGTCCCTGCCACTCCCAAGTCCCTGCCCCTCCAATGTCCCCAGTCCCCTCCCCAGTCCCTGCCTCTCCCATTTCCCCAATCCCCTACCAAGTCCCTGCCCCTCCCATGTCCCCAGTCCCCTCCCCAGTCCCTGCCACTCCCAAGTCCCTGCCCCTCTCATGTCCCCAGTCCCCTTCCCAATCCTTGACCCTCCCATGTCCCCAGTCCCCTCCCAAGTCCGCAGTCCCCTACCCAGTCCCTGACCCTCCCATGTCCCCAGTCCCCACCCAAGTCCCTGCCCCTCCCAAGTCCCCAGTCCCCTCCCAAGTCTCTGACCCTCCCTTGTCCCCAGTCCCCTCCCCAGTACCAGCCACTACCAATTCCCTGCCCCTCCCATGTCCCCAGTCCCCTCCCCAGTCCCTGCCCCTCCCCAATCCCTGCCCCTCCCATTTCCCCACTCCCCACCCCAGTCCCTGCCCCTGCCAAGTCCCTGCCCCTCCCATGTCCCCAGTCACCTCCCCAGTCCCTGCCCCTTTCAAGTCCCTGCCCCTCCCATGTCCCCAGTCACCTCAAAAGTCCGTGCCCCTCCCATGTCCCCAGTCCCCTCCCAAGTCCCTGCCCCTCCCAAGTCCCTGCCCCTCCAATGTCCCCAGTCCCCTCCCCAGTTCCTGCCTCTCCCATTTCCCCAGTCCCCTCCCCAGTCCCCTCCCCTCCCAAGTCCCTGCCACTCCCATGTCCCCAATCCCCTCCCTAGTCCCTGTCCCTCCCATTTCCACAGTCCCCTCCCAAGTCCCTGCCCCTCCCATTTCTCCAGTCCCCTCCCAAGTCCCTGCCCCTCCCAAGTCCCCAGTCCACTCCACAGTCCCTGCCCCTCCCATGTCCCCAGTCCCCACCCAAGTCCCTGCCCCTCCCAAGTCCCCAGTCTCCTCCCAAGTCCCTGAACCTCCCATGTCCCCAGTCCCCTCCCCAGTCCCTGCCCCTCCCATGTCCCTGACCCTCCCTTGTCCCCAGTCCCTTCCCCAGTCCCTGCCCCTCCCATGTCCCCAGTCCCCTCCCAAGTCCCTGCCCCTGGAAAGTCCCAATCCCCTCCCATGTCCCTGCCCCTCCCATTTCCCCAGTCCCCTCCCAAGTCCGTGCCCCTCCCATGTCCCCAGTCCCCTCCCAAGTCCCTGCCCCTCCCTTGTGCCCAGTCCCCTCCCCAGTCCCTGCCCCTCCCATGTCCCCAGTCCCCTCCCAAGTCCCCAGTCCCCTCCCCAGTCCTTGCCCCTCCCATGTCCCCAGTCACCTCCCAAGTCCCTGCCCCTCCCATGTCCCCAGTCCCCTCCCCAGTCCCTGCCCCTCCCATTTCCCCAATCCCCTACCAAGTCTCTGCTCCTCCCATGTCCCCATTCCCCGCCCAAGTCCCTGCCCCTTCCAAGTCCCCAGTCCCCTCCCCAGTCCTTGCCCCTCCCATGTCCCCAGTCACCTCCAAAGTCCGTGCCCCTCCCATGTCCCCAGTCCCCTCCCAAGTCCCTGCCCCTCCCAAGTCCCTGCCCCTCCCATGTCCCCAGTCCCCTCCCCAGTCCCTGCCACTCCCAAGTCCCTGCCCCTCCAATGTCCCCAGTCCCCTTCCCAGTCCCTGCCTCTCCCATTTCCCCAGTCCCCTCCCCTCCCAAGTCCCTGCCCCTCCCATGTCCCCAGTCCCCTCCCCAGTCCCTGCCACTCCCATGTCCCTGCCCCTCCCATGTCCCCAGTCCACTCCCCAGTCCCTGCCCCTCCCATGTCCCCAGTCCCCACCCAAGTCCCTGCCCCTCCCTAGTCCCCAGACCCCTCCCCAGTCCCTGCCTCTCCTAAGTCCCCAGTCCCCTCCCCAGTCCCTGCCCCTCCCATGTCCCCAGTCCCCACCTAAGTCCCTGACCCTCCCAAGTCCCTGCCCCTCCCATGTCCCCAGTCCCCTCCCCAGTCCCTACCACTCCCAACTCCCTGCCCCTCCCATGTCTCCAGTCCCCTCCCAAGTCCCTGCCCCTCCCAAGTCCCCAGTCCCCTCCCAAGTCCCTGCCACTCCCATGTCCCAAGTCCCCACCCAAGTCCCTGCCCCTCCCTAGTCCCCTCCCCAGTCCCTGCCCCTCCCCAGTCCCTGCCACTCCCATGTCCCTGCCCCTCCCATGTCCCCAGTCGACTCCCCAGTCCCTGCCCCTCCCATGTCTCCAGTCCCCACCCAAGTCCCTGCCCCTCCCATATCTCCAGTCCCCACCCAAGTCCCTGCCCCTCCCAACTCCCCAGTCCCCTCCCCAGTCCCCTCCCCTCCCAAGTCCCTGCCCCTCCCATGTCCCCAGTCCCCTCCCCAGTCCTTGCCCCTTCCATGTCCCCAGTCCCCTCCCAAGTCCCCAATCCTCTCCCATGTCCCCAGTCCAATCCCCAGTCCCTGCCACTCCCAAGTCCCTGCCCCTCCAATGTCCCCAGTCCCCTCCCCAGTCCCTGCCTCTCCCATTTCCCCAGTCCCCTCCCCAGTCCCCTCCCTTCCCAACTCCCTGCCCCTCCCATGTCCCCAGTCCCCTCCCCAGTCCTTGCCCCTTCCATGTCCCCAGTCCCCTCCCCAGTCCCTGCCTCTCCCATTTCCCCAGTCCCCTCCCCAGTCCCCTCCCCTCCCAAGTCCCTGCCCCTCCCATGTCCCCAGTCCCCTCCCCAGTCCTTGCCCCTCCCATGTCCCCAGTCACCTCCCAAGTCCCTGCCCCTCCCATGTCCCCAGTCCCCTCCCCAGTCCCTGCCCCTCCCATTTCCCCAATCCCCTACCAAGTCTCTGCTCCTCCCATGTCCCCATTCCCCGACCAAGTCCCTGCCCCTTCCAAGTCCCCAGTCCCCTCCCCAGTCCTTGCCCCTCCCATGTCCCCAGTCACCTCCAAAGTCCGTGCCACTCCCATGTCCCCAGTCCCCTCCCAAGTCCCTGCCCCTCCCAAGTCCCTGCCCCTCCCATGTCCCCAGTCCCCTCCCCAGTCCCTGCCACTCCCAAGTCCCTGCCCCTCCAATGTCCCCAGTCCCCTCCCCAGTCCCTGCCTCTCCCATTTCCCCAGTCCCCTCCCCTCCCAAGTCCCTGCCCCTCCCATGTCCCCAGTCCCCTCCCCAGTCCCTGCCACTCCCATGTCCCTGCCCCTCCCATGTCCCCAGTCCACTCCCCAGTCCCTGCCCCTCCCATGTCCCCAGTCCCCACCCAAGTCCCTGCCCCTCCCTAATCCCAAGACTCCTCCCCAGTCCCTGCCTCTCCTAAGTCCCCAGTCCCCTCCCCAGTCCCTGCCCCTCCCATGTCCCCAGTCCCCACCTAAGTCCCTGCCCCTCCCAAGTCCCTGCCACTCCCATGTCCCAAGTCCCCACCCAAGTCCCTGCCCCTCCCTAGTCCCCTCCCCAGTCCCTGCCCCTCCCCAGTCCCTGCCACTCCCATGTCCCTGCCCCTCCCAAGTCCCCAGTCTCCTCCCAAGTCCCTGAACCTCCCATGTCCCCAGTCCCCTCCCCAGTCCCTGCCCCTCCCATGTCCCCAGTCCCCTCCGAAGTCCCTGCCCCTGGAAAGTCCCAATCCCCTCCCATGTCCCTGCCCCTCCCATTTCCCCAGTCCCCTCCCAAGTCCGTGCCCCTCCCATGTCCCCAGTCCCCTCCCAAGTCCCTGCCCCTCCCTTGTGCCCAGTCCCCTCCCCAGTCCCTGCCCCTCCCATGTCCCCAGTCCCCACCCAAGTCCCCAGTCCCCTCCCCAGTCCTTGCTCCTCCCATGTCCCCAGTCACCTCCCAAGTCCCTGCCCCTCCCATGTCCCCAGTCCCCTCCCCAGTCCCTGCCCCTCCCATTTCCCCAATCCCCTACCAAGTCTCTGCTCCTCCCATGTCCCCATTCCCCGCCCAAGTCCCTGCCCCTTCCAAGTCCCCAGTCCCCTCCCCAGTCCTTGCCCCTCCCATGTCCCCAGTCACCTCCAAAGTCCGTGCCCCTCCCATGTCCCCAGTCCCCTCCCAAGTCCCTGCCCCTCCCAAGTCCCTGCCCCTCCCATGTCCCCAGTCCCCTCCCCAGTCCCTGCCACTCCCAAGTCCCTGCCCCTCCAATGTCCCCAGTCCCCTCCCCAGTCCCTGCCTCTCCCATGTCCCCAGTCCCCTCCCCTCCCAAGTCCCTGCCCCTCCCATGTCCCCAGTCCCCTCCCCAGTCCCTGCCACTCCCATGTCCCTGCCCCTCCCATGTCCCCAGTCCACTCCCCAGTCCCTGCCCCTCCCATGTCCCCAGTCCCCACCCAAGTCCCTGCCCCTCCCTAGTCCCCAGACCCCTCCCCAGTCCCTGCCTCTCCTAAGTCCCCAGTCCCCTCCCCAGTCCCTGCCCCTCCCATGTCCCCAGTCCCCACCTAAGTCCCTGCCCCTCCCAAGTCCCTGCCCCTCCCATGTCCCCAGTCCCCTCCCCAGTCCCTACCACTCCCAACTCCCTGCCCCTCCCATGTCTCCATTCCCCTCCCAAGTCCCTGCCCCTCCCAAGTCCCCAGTCCCCTCCCAAGTCCCTGCCACTCCCATGTCCCAAGTCCCCACCCAAGTCCCTGCCCCTCCCTAGTCCCCTCCCCAGTCCCTGCCCCTCCCCAGTCCCTGCCACTCCCATGTCCCTGCCCCTCCCATGTCCCCAGTCGACTCCCCAGTCCCTGCCCCTCCCATGTCTCCAGTCCCCACCCAAGTCCCTGCCCCTCCCATATCTCCAGTCCCCACCCAAGTCCCTGCCCCTCCCAACTCCCCAGTCCCCTCCAAAGTCCCTGCCCCTGGAAAGTCCCAATCCACTCCCATGTCCCTGCCCCTCCCATGTCCCCAGTCCCCTCCCAAGTCCCCAATCCCCTCCCATGTCCTCAGTCCCCTCCCCAGTCCCTGCCACTCCCAAGTCCCTGCCCCTCCAATGTCCCCAGTCCCCTCCCCAGTCCCTGCCTCTCCCATTTCCCCAGTCCCCTCCCCAGTCCCCTCCCCTCCCAAGGCCCTGCCCCTCCCATGTCCCCAGTCCCCTCCCCAGTCCTTGCCCCTCCCATGTCCCCAGTCCCCTCCCCAGTCCCTGCCTCTCCCATTTCCCCAGTCCCCTCCCCAGTCCCCTCCCCTCCCAAGTCCCTGCCCCTCCCATATCCCCAGTCCCCTCCCCAGTCCTTGCCCCTCCCATGTCCCCAGTCACCTCCCAAGTCCCTGCCCCTCCCATGTCCCCAGTCCCCTCCCCAGTCCCTGCCCCTCCCATTTCCCCAATCCCCTACCAAGTCTCTGCTCCTCCCATGTCCCCATTCCCCGACCAAGTCCCTGCCCCTTCCAAGTCCCCAGTCCCCTCCCCAGTCCTTGCCCCTCCCATGTCCCCAGTCACCTCCAAAGTCCGTGCCCCTCCCATGTCCCCAGTCCCCTCCCAAGTCCCTGCCCCTCCCAAGTCCCTGCCCCTCCCATGTCCCCAGTCCCCTCCCCAGTCCCTGCCACTCCCAAGTCCCTGCCCCTCTCATGTCCCCAGTCCCCTTCCCAATCCTTGACCCTCCCATGTCCCCAGTCCCCTCCCAAGTCCCCAGTCCCCTACCCAGTCCCTGACCCTCCCATGTCCCCAGTCCCCACCCAAGTCCCTGCCCCTCCCAAGTCCCCAGTCCCCTCCCAAGTCTCTGACCCTCCCTTGTCCCCAGTCCCCTCCCCAGTACCAGCCACTACCAATTCCCTGCCCCTCCCATGTCCCCAGTCCCCCTCCCCAGTCCCTGCCCCTCCCCAATCCCTGCCCCTCCCATTTCCCCACTCCCCACCCCAGTCCCTGCCCCTGCCAAGTCCCTGCCCTGCCCAAGTCCCCAGTCCCCTCCCCAGTCCTTGCCCCTCCCATGTCTCCAGTCACCTCCCAAGTCCCTGCCCCTCCCATGTCCCCAGTCCCTGCCCCTCCCATTTCCCCAATCCCCTACCAAGTCCCTGCTCCTCCCATGTCCCCATTCCCCGCCCAAGTCCCTGCCCCTCCCAAGTCCCAAGTCCCCTCCCCAGTCCCTGCCCCTCCCATGTCCCCAGTCCCCTCCCCAGTCCCTGCCCCTTTCAAGTCCCTGCCCCTCCCATGTCCCCAGTCACCTCCAAAGTCTGTGCCCCTCCCATGTCCCCAGTCCCCTCCCAAGTCCCTGCCCCTCCCAAGTCCCTGCCCCTCCAATGTCCCCAGTCCCCTCCCCAGTTCCTGCCTCTCCCATTTCCCCAGTCCCCTCCCCAGTCCCCTCCCCTCCCAAGTCCCTGCCACTCCCATGTCCCCAATCCCCTCCCTAGTCCCTGTCCCTCCCATTTCCACAGTCCCCTCCCAAGTCCCTGCCCCTCCCATTTCTCCAGTCCCCTCCCAAGTCCCTGCCCCTCCCAAGTCCCCAGTCCACTCCACAGTCCCTGCCCCTCCCATGTCCCCAGTCCCCACCCAAGTCCCTGCCCCTCCCAAGTCCCCAGTCTCCTCCCAAGTCCCTGAACCTCCCATGTCCCCAGTCCCCTCCCCAGTCCCTGCCCCTCCCATGTCCCTGACCCTCCCTTGTCCCCAGTCCCTTCCCCAGTCCCTGCCCCTCCCATGTCCCCAGTCCCCTCCGAAGTCCCTGCCCCTGGAAAGTCCCAATCCCCTCCCATGTCCCTGCCCCTCCCATTTCCCCAGTCCCCTCCCAAGTCCGTGCCCCTCCCATGTCCCCAGTCCCCTCCCAAGTCCCTGCCCCTCCCTTGTGCCCAGTCCCCTCCCCAGTCCCTGCCCCTCCCATGTCCCCAGTCCCCTCCCAAGTCCCCAGTCCCCTCCCCAGTCCTTGCCCCTCCCATGTCCCCAGTCACCTCCCAAGTCCCTGCCCCTCCCATGTCCCCAGTCCCCTCCCCAGTCCCTGCCCCTCCCATTTCCCCAATCCCCTACCAAGTCTCTGCTCCTCCCATGTCCCCATTCCCCGCCCAAGTCCCTGCCCCTTCCAAGTCCCCAGTCCCCTCCCCAGTCCTTGCCCCTCCCATGTCCCCAGTCACCTCCAAAGTCCGTGCCCCTCCCATGTCCCCAGTCCCCTCCCAAGTCCCTGCCCCTCCCAAGTCCCTGCCCCTCCCATGTCCCCAGTCCCCTCCCCAGTCCCTGCCACTCCAAGTCCCTGCCCCTCCAATGTCCCCAGTCCCCTTCCCAGTCCCTGCCTCTCCCATTTCCCCAGTCCCCTCCCCTCCCAAGTCCCTGCCCCTCTCATGTCCCCAGTCCCCTCCCCAGTCCCTGCCACTCCCATGTCCCTGCCCCTCCCATGTCCCCAGTCCACTCCCCAGTCCCTGCCCCTCCCATGTCCCCAGTCCCCACCCAAGTCCCTGCCCCTCCCTAGTCCCCAGACCCCTCCCCAGTCCCTGCCTCTCCTAAGTCCCCAGTCCCCTCCCCAGTCCCTGCCCCGCCCATGTCCCCAGTCCCCACCTAAGTCCCTGACCCTCCCAAGTCCCTGCCCCTCCCATGTCCCCAGTCCCCTCCCCAGTCCCTACCACTCCCAACTCCCTGCCCCTCCCATGTCTCCAGTCCCCTCCCAAGTCCCTGCCCCTCCCAAGTCCCCAGTCCCCTCCCAAGTCCCTGCCACTCCCATGTCCCAAGTCCCCACCCAAGTCCCTGCCCCTCCCTAGTCCCCTCCCCAGTCCCTGCCCCTCCCCAGTCCCTGCCACTCCCATGTCCCTGCCCCTCCCATGTCCCCAGTCGACTCCCCAGTCCCTGCCCCTCCCATGTCTCCAGTCCCCACCCAAGTCCCTGCCCCTCCCATATCTCCAGTCCCCACCCAAGTCCCTGCCCCTCCCAACTCCCCAGTCCCCTCCAAAGTCCCTGCCCCTGGAAAGTCCCAATCCACTCCCATGTCCCTGCCCCTCCCATGTCCCCAGTCCCCTCCCAAGTCCCCAATCCCCTCCCATGTCCCCAGTCCCCTCCCCAGTCCCTGCCTCTCCCATTTCCCCAGTCCCCTCCCCAGTCCCCTCCCTTCCCAAGTCCCTGCCCCTCCCATGTCCCCAGTCCCCTCCCCAGTCCTTGCCCCTCCCATGTCCCCAGTCACCTCCCAAGTCCCTGCCCCTCCCATGTTCCCAGTCCCCTCCCCAGTCCCTTCCCCTCCCATTTCCCCAATCCCCTACCAAGTCTCTGCTCCTCCCATGTCCCCATTCCCCGACCAAGTCCGTGCCCCTTCCAAGTCCCCAGTCCCCTCCCCAGTCCTTGCCCCTCCCATGTCCCCAGTCACCTCCAAAGTCCGTGCCCCTCCCATGTCCCCAGTCCCCTCCCAAGTCCCTGCCCCTCCCAAGTCCCTGCCCCTCCCATGTCCCCAGTCCCCTCCCCAGTCCCTGCCACTCCCAAGTCCCTGCCCCTCCAATGTCCCCAGTCCCCTCCCCAGTCCCTGCCTCTCCCATTTCCCCAGTCCCCTCCCCTCCCAAGTCCCTGCCCCTCCCATATCCCCAGTCCCCTCCCCAGTCCCTGCCACTCCCATGTCCCTGCCCCTCCCATGTCCCCAGTCCACTCCCCAGTCCCTGCCCCTCCCATGTCCCCAGTCCCCACCCAAGTCCCTGCCCCTCCCTAGTCCCCAGACCCCTCCCCAGTCCCTGCCTCTCCTAAGTCCCCAGTCCCCTCCCCAGTCCCTACCCCTCCCATGTCCCCAGTCCCCACCTAAGTCCCTGCCCCTCCCAAGTCCCTGCCCCTCCCAGGTCTCCAGTCCCCTCCCAAGTCCCTGCCCCTCCCAAGTCCCCAGTCCCCTCCCAAGTCCCTGCCACTCCCATGTCCCAAGTCCCCACCCAAGTCCCTGCCCCTCCCTAGTCCCCTCCCCAGTCCCTGCCCCTCCCCAGTCCCTGCCACTCCCATGTCCCTGCCCCTCCCAAGTCCCCAGTCTCCTCCCAAGTCCCTGAACCTCCCATGTCCCCAGTCCCCTCCCCAGTCCCTGCCCCTCCCATGTCCCTGACCCTCCCTTGTCCCCAGTCCCTTCCCCAGTCCCTGCCCCTCCCATGTCCCCAGTCCCCTCCGAAGTCCCTGCCCCTGGAACGTCCCAATCCCCTCCCATGTCCCTGCCCCTCCCATTTCCCCAGTCCCCTCCCAAGTCCGTGCCCCTCCCATGTCCCCAGTCCCCTCCCAAGTCCCTGCCCCTCCCTTGTGCCCAGTCCCCTCCCCAGTCCCTGCCCCTCCCATGTCCCCAGTCCCCACCCAAGTCCCCAGTCCCCTCCCAAGTCCCCAGTCCCCTCCCCAGTCCTTGCCCCTCCCATGTCCCCAGTCACCTCCCAAGTCCCTGCCCCTCCCATGTCCCCAGTCCCCTCCCCAGTCCCTGCCCCTCCCATTTCCCCAATCCCCTACCAAGTCTCTGCTCCTCCCATGTCCCCATTCCCCGACCAAGTCCCTGCCCCTTCCAAGTCCCCAGTCCCCTCCCCAGTCCTTGCCCCTCCCATGTCCCCAGTCACCTCCAAAGTCCGTTCCCCTCCCATGTCCCCAGTCCCCTCCCAAGTCCCTGCCCCTCCCAAGTCCCTGCCCCTCCCATGTCCCCAGTCCCCTCCCCAGTCCCTGCCACTCCCAAGTCCCTGCCCCTCCAATGTCCCCAGTCCCCTCCCCAGTCCCTGCCTCTCCCATGTCCCCAGTCCCCTCCCCTCCCAAGTCCCTGCCCCTCCCATGTCCCCAGTCCCCTCCCCAGTCCCTGCCACTCCCATGTCCCTGCCCCTCCCATGTCCCCAGTCCACTCCCCAGTCCCTGCCCCTCCCATGTCCCCAGTCCCCACCCAAGTCCCTGCCCCTCCCTAGTCCCCAGACCCCTCCCCAGTCCCTGCCTCTCCTAAGTCCCCAGTCCCCTCCCCAGTCCCTGCCCCTCCCATGTCCCCAGTCCCCACCTAAGTCCCTGCCCCTCCCAAGTCCCTGCCCCTCCCATGTCCCCAGTCCCCTCCCCAGTCCCTACCACTCCCAACTCCCTGCCCCTCCCATGTCTCCAGTCCCCTCCCAAGTCCCTGCCCCTCCCAAGTCCCCAGTCCCCTCCCAAGTCCCTGCCACTCCCATGTCCCAAGTCCCCACCCAAGTCCCTGCCCCTCCCTAGTCCCCTCCCCAGTCCCTGCCCCTCCCCAGTCCCTGCCACTCCCATGTCCCTGCCCCTCCCATGTCCCCAGTCGACTCCCCAGTCCCTGCCCCTCCCATGTCTCCAGTCCCCACCCAAGTCCCTGCCCCTCCCATATCTCCAGTCCCCACCCAAGTCCCTGCCCCTCCCAACTCCCCAGTCCCCTCCAAAGTCCCTGCCCCTGGAAAGTCCCAATCCACTCCCATGTCCCTGCCCCTCCCATGTCCCCAGTCCCCTCCCAAGTCCCCAATCCCCTCCCATGTCCCCAGTCCCCTCCCCAGTCCCTGCCACTCCCAAGTCCCTGCCCCTCCATTGTCCCCAGTCCCCTCCCCAGTCCCTGCCTCTCCCATTTCCCCAGTCCCCTCCCCAGTCCCCTCCCCTCCCAAGTCCCTGCCCCTCCCATGTCCCCAGTCCCCTCCCCAGTCCCTGCCACTCCCAAGTCCCTGCCCCTCCAATGTCCCCAGTCCCCTCCCCAGTCCCTGCCTCTCCCATGTCCCCAGTCCCCTCCCCTCCCAAGTCCCTGCCCCTCCCATGTCCCCAGTCCCCTCCCCAGTCCCTGCCACTCCCATGTCCCTGCCCCTCCCATGTCCCCAGTCCACTCCCCAGTCCCTGCCCCTCCCATGTCCCCAGTCCCCACCCAGGTCCCTGCCCCTCCCTAGTCCCCAGACCCCTCCCCAGTCCCTGCCTCTCCTAAGTCCCCAGTCCCGTCCCCAGTCCCTGCCCCTCCCATGTCCCCAGTCCCCACCTAAGTCCCTGCCCCTCCCAAGTCCCTGCCCCTCCCAGGTCTCCAGTCCCCTCCCAAGTCCCTGCCCCTCCCAAGTCCCCAGTCCCCTCCCAAGTCCCTGCCACTCCCATGTCCCAAGTCCCCACCCAAGTCCCTGCCCCTCCCTAGTCCCCTCCCCAGTCCCTGCCCCTCCCCAGTCCCTGCCACTCCCATGTCCCTGCCCCTCCCATGTCCCCAGTCCACTCCCCAGTCCCTGCCCCTCCCATGTCTCCAGTCCCCACCCAAGTCCCTGCCCCTCCCATATCTCCAGTCCCCACCCAAGTCCCTGCCCCTCCCAACTCCCCAGTCCCCTCCAAAGTCCCTGCCCCTGGAAAGTCCCAATCCACTCCCATGTCCCTGCCCCTCCCATGTCCCCAGTCCCCTCCCAAGTCCCCAATCCCCTCCCATGTCCCCAGTCCCCTCCCCAGTCCCTGCCACTCCCAAGTCCCTGCCCCTCCAATGTCCCCAGTCCCCTCCCCAGTCCCTGCCTCTCCCATTTCCCCAGTCCCCTCCCCAGTCCCCTCCCCTCCCAAGTCCCTGCCCCTCCCATGTCCCCAGTCCCCTCCTAAGTCCCTGCCCCTCCCAAGTCCCTGCCCCTCCCATGTCCCCAGTCCCCTCCCCAGTCCGTACCAGTCCCAACTCCCTGCCCCTCCCATGTCTCTAGTCCCCTCCTAAGTCCCTGCCCCTCCCAAGTCCCTGCCCCTCCCATGTCCCCAGTCCCCTCCCCAGTCCCTGCCACTCCCAAGTCCCTGCCCCTCCAATGTCCCCAGTCCCCTCCCCAGTCCCTGCCTCTCCCATGTCCCCAGTCCCCTCCCCTCCCAAGTCCCTGCCCCTCCCATGTCCCCAGTCCACTCCCCAGTCCCTGCCCCTCCCATGTCCCCAGTCCCCACCCAAGTCCCTGCCCCTCCCTAGTCCCCAGACCCCTCCCCAGTCCCTGCCTCTCCTAAGTCCCCAGTCCCCTCCCCAGTCCCTGCCCCTCCCATGTCCCCAGTCCCCACCTAAGTCCCTGCCCCTCCCAAGTCCCTGCCCCTCCCATGTCCCCAGTCCCCTCCCCAGTCCCTACCACTCCCAACTCCCTGCCCCTCCCATGTCTCCAGTCCCCTCCCAAGTCCCTGCCCCTCCCAAGTCCCCAGTCCCCTCCCAAGTCCCTGCCACTCCCATGTCCCAAGTCCCCACCCAAGTCCCTGCCCCTCCCTAGTCCCCTCCCCAGTCCCTGCCCTCCCCAGTCCCTGCCACTCCCATGTCCCTGCCCCTCCCATGTCCCCAGTCGACTCCCCAGTCCCTGCCCCTCCCATGTCTCCAGTCCCCACCCAAGTCCCTGCCCCTCCCATATCTCCAGTCCCCACCCAAGTCCCTGCCCCTCCCAACTCCCCAGTCCCCTCCAAAGTCCCTGCCCCTGGAAAGTCCCAATCCACTCCCATGTCCCTGCCCCTCCCATGTCCCCAGTCCCCTCCCAAGTCCCCAATCCCCTCCCATGTCCCCAGTCCCCTCCCCAGTCCCTGCCACTCCCAAGTCCCTGCCCCTCCAATGTCCCAGTCCCCTCCCCAGTCCCTGCCTCTCCCATTTCCCCAGTCCCCTCCCCAGTCCCCTCCCCTCCCAAGTCCCTGCCCTTCCCATGTCCCCAGTCCCCTCCCACAGTCCTTGCCCCTCCCATGTCCCCAGTCCCCTCCCCAGTCCCTGCCTCTCCCATTTCCCCAGTCCCCTCCCCTCCCAAGTCCCTGCCCCTCCCATGTCCCCAGTCCCCTCCCCAGTCCTTGCCCCTCCCATGTCCCCAGTCCCCTCCCCAGTCCCTGCCCCTCCCATTTCCCCAATCCCCTACCAAGTCTCTGCTCCTCCCATGTCCCCATTCCCCGACCAAGTCCCTGCCCCTTCCAAGTCCCCAGTCCCCTCCCAGTCCTTGCCCCTCCCATGTCCCCAGTCACCTCCAAAGTCGTGCCCCTCCCATGTCCCCAGTCCCCTCCCAAGTCCCTGCCCCTCCCAAGTCCCCTGCCCCTCCCATGTCCCCAGTTCCCTCCCCAGTCCCCTGCCACTCCCAAGTCCCTGCCCCTCCAATGTCCCCAGTCCCTCCCCAGTCCTGCCTCTCCCATGTCCCCAGTCCCCTCCCCTCCCAAGTCCCTGCCCCTCCATGTCCCAATCCCCTCCCCAGTCCCTGCCACTCCCATGTCCCTGCCCCTCCCATGTCCCCAGTCACTCCCCAGTCCCTGCACCCTCCCATGTCC
>JAUMJM010000354.1:0-25811 GCA_033558235.1 Neomorphus geoffroyi
GATTCCGCGATTCCCGACCTGGATCAACCAATCACAGGTGCGTCCCCGGAAACTGACCACTCCCCACCGGCATTTACCGCGCTCGCTGACGCGCAGAAATTACCGGGAGACCTGTACCCAACAGCGGGCATTGACAAGGACCAACTCCCACGTCTACAGCCGCTGCTAAAAGGCGATGACCCTGCTCCGTCAGTACGCCTGTCTGCAGATCGACGGCAGACTGTTCACACCGTCGCGGATCACACGGTAAAAAGGACCGTAGACCACCTCGATTCCGAGTACCCCCTTGACTTCACGGTGTTGGCAGCCCCGCGACAGTTTATTGGGGCGCTGACCCAATGTAAAAAGAAAACAGGGGGGAGACGGCGGTGTCGGAGCGGGTGTTTACCACCGTACAACCAGCAACAACACCGCCGAAGAAGGGCTCCCATCGAGCCGAATTACTACAGAAGGGCAGAACAACAGTCGGTGCAGGTTACAGGGACGGAGCCAGGAACAATATTTCCGATTCGGAAGAAAGGCTTGGATCGGGTGTTCGCAAAATTCACCGGAATTGCAGCTGAGGTTGTCATCCGGCTCGGCGGACGTCGAACTGGAATGGTTGAAAGCCCCGGTGTTACAGTGGGTGAGTTTGCGGTTTATACCGACGCCGGCAACCGGTCACGGCGCGCGGTTGCTACCTGCAGAGAACGGGGGGGGGGGGGGGGGTTGTGGAAACATCAACTATCGGAAGCACAACCAGAGGACTCTCTACAGACTACAGGTAGTCTGGGCTTGTGGCCGTTGGGTTCATAGCAAGTTGAATATCGTTACAGGCTCGTGGTACGTCGCCGGTGTCGTCAACCGAACAGACGACGCGATGTAGGGAACGGAAGCCTTTTCACCTTGCTGCAGCAATTACAGTCGGCCAACCGCGGAAGAAGCCCGCGGTGTTATTCGTGCGTGCCCTACCTGCGGCTGTCGCGACCCCGGGCACGGGGTAAATCCTAGGGGGGGGGGTTGGGTCCCTGTGAATTACGGCAAACGGCTGTTACACACGTCAATGAATTGGGACGCTTGAAATACGTCACCATGGATACTTACAGCCGGTATATACAGGCAACCCCCCCCCCCCCCCAAGCAGGAGAGAAGGCGTTACCTGTGCTACGACACCTTACTAGGTGTTAAGCCTGTAACGGGAACACCGCGTTCCCCAACCGGTTGTAGAACGGCCAAATCCGACCCTGAAATGCTGTTTGAGAAGGTTTCAGGGTGTTAGCGGTGTAGCAGAACGAGTGTCGCGCGCTGTAGTTGTAGTGACTCGTTTGTGTGTGTGGTTTTCCGATCAGGAATTGCCTCCCGCAATATCCAGGGACAGGTTGTACGTGTGTTGTTACAGGCAAAGGGCTTCTGTGGGTGCCGGCCGGGTGTACGCAACCGGCGTTAAAGAAGGAACCTGTAGGCAACAGCGACGCGACAGCCGCAGGTGACAACACCCCTCGGAATCCCAACAACCTGACTCTCTCTCTCGCGCTCCGCTTGTGAAGCCGTGGGTATAAACCTGGGATTCAGTGAAGACGACTGTTGTCAGCCTGAAGTAGTGACTCGAGCCGGGGGGTGGTTGTTGTTGTCGTTGTTCGTAGCAACAAACGCACGAGCCTGGGGTTTTTTTGGGCTTAGCGGTCGCTCGGCGACGCTGCTTGGGATGAACTGGAAAGAGGAATAAAAATTCGAATGGGAAATAGATCATAAAAAATATAAAATGTACAAATTATCAAAAATATGAAATACGTAGAAATTATAAAAATATGAAATATAGAAAAATTATGAAAAATATGAAATATACAAAATATAAAAATATGAAATATAAAAATTATAAAAATATGAAATATACAAATTATTAAAAATATAAAATACAGAAATTATAAAAAAATATAAAATATAAAATATATAAAATATATAAAATATACAAATTATAAAAAAATAAAATATAAAAATTATAAAAATATAAAATATACAAATTATAAAAAATATAAAATATACAAATTATGAAAAAATATGAAATATAAAAATTATAAAAATATGAAATATACAAATTATGAAAAATATGAAATATAAAAATTATAAAAATATGAAATATACAAATTATTAAAAATATGAAATATACAAAATATAAAAATATGAAATATACAAATTATAAAAAATATAAAATATAAAAATTATAAAAATATAAAATATAAAAATTATTAAAAAATATAAAAATTATAAAAATATAAAATATACAAATCATTAAAAATATGAAATATAGAAATTATAAAATATAAAAAATATAAAAATTATAAAAATATAAAATATAGAAATTATGAAAAAATAAATATACAAATTATAAAAATTATAAAAATTATAAAAATTATAAAAAATATGAAATGTAGACATTACAAAAAATATAAAAGATACAAATTATAAAAAAATATAAAATATAAAAAAATATAAAATATATGAAATATACAAATTATAAAAATTATAAAAAATAAAATATACAAATTATAAAAAAAATAAAATATAAAAATTATAAAAATATAAAATATACAAATTATAAAAAATATAAAATATAGAAATTATAAAAAATATGAAATATAGAAAATTATTTAAAAATATAAAATATACAAATTATGAAAAAATATGAAATATAAAAATTATAAAAATATGAATATACAAATTGTAAAAAATATAAAATACAGAAATTATAAAAATATAAAATATAGAAATTATAAAAAATATGAAATATAGAAATTACAAAAAAATATAAAATATACAAATTATAGAAATATAAAATATATAAAAATTATAAAAAATATGAAATATAGAAATTATGAAAAAATAAAATATACAAATTATAAAAATTATAAAAATATAAAAAATATAAAATATACAAATTATAAAAATATAAAATATAGAAATCATAAAAAATATGAAATATAGAAATTACAAAAAAATATAAAATATACAAATTATTAAAAAATATAAAATATATAAATTATGAAAAAATATGAAATCTACAAATTATAAAAAATTTAAAATACAGAAATTATAAAAAAATATAAAATATAAAATATATAAAATATACAAATTATAAAAAAATAAAAGATACAAATTATAAAAAATATGAAAATATACAAACGGGTACAAAACCAAAGCTCAGCCGGGACGTTTTTAGTTCCGAGTGGTTTTTCCGACTGTTTTCATTTCGGTTGTTTGGGGGCTGCGCCCGAGGGGCGATGCCGGAACGCCCAAGGGCGCGGTTTCCGGCAATTCAGGCGGAAAGGAGGGTACAAGGAAAACGGCAACAATACGGTGACTCTTGGGAACAGTCGGCGGCCTTGACACCCTATCAAAACCTGACGTACAAGCGAACGCGTGGGGTCACGTGGGCCAATCGAAGCGGATTGCCATGGTTTTTTTAACCCCCAAAAGGGCTTCCGCGCTACAGTGGCCAATGATACGACTGTACAGACAGCCGACAACAATATAACCTCTCGGTGTCTTTCGACGCCACAGTTACACCCGAACAACTTTGCGCGTTAACGGGGTGGCCCCTTATTTCAAGGTGTAATTATTAAACAGCTTAAATGGAAGCAACACCCGTCCCCTCCAGGAATTCCGATTGTTGGGATCTCTTCCTCCTTTCCAGGACAATCACACCGGTGACCACCGTGCGTGGGGGTGTAGGTACTTTGCGGGCACGAGTAGCTACACCTAAAAGATCTAAGGGTGGGATTTCCCCCCCCCCCCCCTTACGGTGTTGGAAGAAGAAACTACCGCAAATTCCAGCACGACAGTGTTGTCGCGTCAGCGAATCGACCGGCGGCAACACTTAACCCGAGCGGTGTACGGAATAACGGTACCGCGAAAAGGACCGCCCACCCGGTTAGGTTGTGATGTGTGGAGACGGAGCCGTTGGACGCATCCCCTTAGGGGGGACCACGTTCTAATTGGCCGATTGACCCTATTTCGCCCCTTCGGTACAGCCGGTGCCCGCAAAAACGGTGTGCACCACGCGAGCCGGTAGGGCCAAGCGGTGGTTGCAAGGACAACGTTAAACTCATGAAAAACGCGGAGCGCGTCAAGCAACACCGCGACAGGCTGAGTGCCTGGTTTCAGGGTGTTCTACAGGGATGGGGGCGTGTGCGGAGGGCTGGGTGGTTTCACGGTAGAGCTGTTACGTTGCATGGTTGTGTTTTTCATGTTGTCACGTTGTTTTTCTCGGATTAAGCGTTGCCTTGCACGTGGTACTCATCGAGTGTCAGCAGGTCAACAGGAAACAGGGGGAACTGTTGGGGAACGGCTCAGGGACGTGGGACCCTGGACGAGTTCGTTTGTAGGGTGTAAGAGTGTACAGCCGGACCTGGTGTGCCTGGTTCCGTCACCGTAAGCGAGCTACGCAGGAGGCTCATGGAGGTTACGAGAACCTTGAGCACGGAGTAAACAACGTTCCTGGTAACGAGACAGCAGGGAATGCATAAGCGGCCGGGAGACAAACTACAGCCGGGGAGACAAACTACAGCTGGGAGACAAACTACAGCCGGGGAGACAAACTACAGCCGGGGAGACAAACTGCGGTCGGGAGACAAACTACAGCCGGGAGACAAACTACAGCCAGGGAGAGGAGGGGGTGGAGTCACCGTCCCTGGAGGTGTTGTTTCAGGAGGGGGTGGAGTCACCGTCCCTGGAGGTGGTGGAGTCACCGTCCCTGGAGGTGTTGTTTCAGGAGGGGGTGGAGTCACCGTCCCTGGAGGTGTTGTTTCAGGAGGGGGTGGAGTCACCGTCCCTGGAGGTGACGGAGTCACCGTCCCTGGAGGTGTTGTTTCAGGAGGGGGTGGAGTCACCGTCCCTGGAGGTGTTGTTTCAGGAGGGGGTGGAGTCACCGTCCCTGGAGGTGACGGAGTCACCGTCCCTGGAGGTGTTGTTTCAGGAGGGGGTGGAGTCACCGTCCCTGGAGGTGGTGGAGTCACCGTCCCTGGAGGTGTTGTTTCAGGAGGGGGTGGAGTCACCGTCCCCGGAGGTGGAGGAGTCACCGTCCCTGGAGGTGTTGTTTCAGGAGGGGGTGGAGTCACCGTCCCTGGAGGTGGTGGAGTCACCGTCCCTGGAGGTGTTGTTTCAGGAGGGGGTGGAGTCACCGTCCCTGGAGGTGGTGGAGTCACCGTCCCTGGAGGTGTTGTTTCAGGAGGGGGTGGAGTCACCGTCCCCGGAGGTGGTGGAGTCACCGTCCCCGGAGGTGTTGTTTCAGGAGGGGGTGGAGTCACCGTCCCCGGAGGTGGAGGAGTCACCGTCCCTGGAGGTGTTGTTTCAGGAGGGGGTGGAGTCACCGTCCCTGGAGGTGGTGGAGTCACCGTCCCTGGAGGTGTTGTTTCAGGAGGGGGTGGAGTCACCGTCCCTGGAGGTGGTGGAGTCACCGTCCCTGGAGGTGTTGTTTCAGGAGGGGGTGGAGTCACCGTCCCTGGAGGTGATGGAGTCACCGTCCCTGGAGGTGTTGTTTCAGGAGGGGGTGGAGTCACCGTCCCTGGAGGTGTTGTTTCAGGAGGGGGTGGAGTCACCGTCCCTGGATGTGGTGGAGTCACCGTCCCTGGAGGTGTTGTTTCAGGAGGGGGTGGAGTCACCGTCCCTGGAGGTGTTGTTTCAGGAGGGGGTGGAGTCACCGTCCCTGGAGGTGACGGAGTCACCGTCCCTGGAGGTGTTGTTTCAGGAGGGGGTGGAGTCACCGTCCCTGGAGGTGTTGTTTCAGGAGGGGGTGGAGTCACCGTCCCTGGAGGTGACGGAGTCACCGTCCCTGGAGGTGTTGTTTCAGGAGGGGGTGGAGTCACCGTCCCTGGAGGTGTTGTTTCAGGAGGGGGTGGAGTCACCGTCCCTGGAGGTGACGGAGTCACCGTCCCTGGAGGTGTTGTTTCAGGAGGGGGTGGAGTCACCGTCCCTGGAGGTGACGGAGTCACCGTCCCTGGAGGTGTTGTTTCAGGAGGGGGTGGAGTCACCGTCCCTGGAGGTGTTGTTTCAGGAGGGGGTGGAGTCACCGTCCCCGGAGGTGGTGGAGTCACCGTCCCTGGAGGTGTTGTTTCAGGAGGGGGTGGAGTCACCGTCCCTGGAGGTGACGGAGTCACCGTCCCTGGAGGTGTTGTTTCAGGAGGGGGTGGAGTCACCGTCCCTGGAGGTGTTGTTTCAGGAGGGGGTGGAGTCACCGTCCCTGGATGTGGTGGAGTCACCGTCCCTGGAGGTGTTGTTTCAGGAGGGGGTGGAGTCACCGTCCCTGGAGGTGTTGTTTCAGGAGGGGGTGGAGTCACCGTCCCTGGAGGTGACGGAGTCACCGTCCCTGGAGGTGTTGTTTCAGGAGGGGGTGGAGTCACCGTCCCTGGAGGTGTTGTTTCAGGAGGGGGTGGAGTCACCGTCCCTGGAGGTGACGGAGTCACCGTCCCTGGAGGTGTTGTTTCAGGAGGGGGTGGAGTCACCGTCCCTGGAGGTGTTGTTTCAGGAGGGGGTGGAGTCACCGTCCCTGGAGGTGTTGTTTCAGGAGGGGGTGGAGTCACCGTCCCCGGAGGTGGTGGAGTCACCGTCCCTGGAGGTGTTGTTTCAGGAGGGGGTGGAGTCACCGTCCCTGGAGGTGGTGGAGTCACTGTCCCTGGAGGTGTTGTGTCAGGAGGGGGTGGAGTCACCGTCCCCGGAGGTGTTGTTTCAGGAGGGGGTGGAGTCACCGTCCCTGGAGGTGTTGTTTCAGGAGAGGTTGGATGAGGCTCTTAGCGACGCGGTGTTGTTGCCGAGGCGGTGCGGGTGTAGGTGTTGGGTCGTACGTCGGACCCGATGAGCTCGAAGGGCTTTTCCAACCTTGTGAGACTGTGAGTTCCACCCCCCCCCTTGTCCCCACCACCCCCATCGTCCCCACCACCCCCACCATCTCCACCCCCGTTGTCCCCATCTCCACCACCTCCATCCCAACCATCGTCTCCATCTCCATCGTCTCCATCTCTGCCCCCATCATGTCCACCATCTCCACCATCTCCATCATCTCCATCTCCACCATCTCCACCATCTCCATCATGTCCACCATCTCCACCATCTCCATCATCCCCACCATCTCCACCATCTCCACCATCTCCATCATCCCCACCATCTCCATCTCCACCATCCCCACCATCTCCATCATCTCCACCTCCACCATCTCCATCATCTCCACCTCCACCATCTCCATCATCTCCATCATCTCCACCATCTCCATCTCCACCATCTCCATCTCCACCATCTCCACCATCTCCATCATCTCCATCCCCATCATCTCCACCATCTCCATCTCCACCATCTCCACCATCTCCATCATCTCCATCCCCATCATCTCCACCATCTCCATCTCCACCATCTCCACCATCTCCATCATCTCCATCTCCATCATCTCCATCTCCACCATCTCCATCATCTCCATCCCCATTATCCCCACCCCCACCATCTCCATCCCCACCTCCATCATCTCCATCATCTCCATCCCCTCCCCCCCATTGTCCCCATCTCCACCACCTCCATCCCAACCATCGTCTCCATCTCCATCGTCTCCGCCCCCACTGTCTCCATCTCCGCCCCCATCATGTCCACCATCTCCATCTCCACCATCTCCATCATCTCCACCACCTCCATCTCCATCATCTCCACCATCTCCATCATCTCCATCATCTCCATCATCTCCACCACCTCCACCATCTCCATCATCTCCATCATCTCCACCATCTCCACCATCTCCACCATCTCCATCATCTCCATCTCCACCATCTCCACCATCTCAACCATCTCCATCATCTCCACCTCCACCATCTCCACCATCTCCATCTCCACCATCTCCATCATCTCCATCTCCACCATCTCCACCATCCCCATCATCTCCATCTCCACCATCTCCACCATCTCCACCATCTCCACCATCCCCATCATCTCCATCTCCACCATCTCCACCTCCACCCTCTCCACCATCCCCATCATCTCCATCTCCACCATCTCCATCATCTCCATCATCTCCACCATCTCCATCTCCATCATCTCCATCTCCACCCTCTCCACCATCCCCATCATCTCCATCTCCACCATCTCCATCATCTCCATCCCCATTATCCCCACCATCTCCACCCCCACCATCTCCATCCCCAATGTCCCCATTCCCAATGTCTTGTCCCCACCTCCACCTCCATCATCTCCTTCCCAACCATCATCTCCATCTCCACCATCTCCACCACCTCCACCACCTCCACCCCCATCATCTCCATCATCTCCACCACCTCCACCCCCCACAACCCCCCCCATCCCCAGGTTGTCCCCACCTCCCCCGGAGACCCCAACCCCCCCCAGATGCCACCGTTGAGGTTCTACAAGAATCCACTTTATTAAAGGAGACGGCGGCGACACACGGGGTGGGGGTGGGGTCACGGTGGCCCCCAGCGAGAAGATCGGAGTCGGGGTGGGGACAACCCCCGTCCCAGCCCCAAGGTGGAGGTGACCATGGGGTTCCATCAAGTCGTGGTCACCTGATGGCGAGGAGAAGGTGAGGAGTGCGACGGCGGGGGAGGGGGGGTGTAGTGTCTGTCCCGAGGGGGTGGAGGAGGCATCAAGGGGGGGTTCCCAGCACCCATGGGTGGAGCCCTGAGAGGGTGGGGTCGGGGGGGCAAGATGGCCGCCGGGGGGGGGGGGGGGGTCAACGTGGAGGGAGGAGGAGGCAACTGGAAGAGGGAGCGAGGTGGCCACCAGGCTGGGGTCAAGGTGGGCCACCAGGGTTGGGCCAAGGTGGCTTGAGGAGGAGTCAACGGGAAGAGCCCAAGTCAACTGGAAGAGGGACCAAGATGGCCACCGGAGGTCGACGTGGCCACCATTGGTCAACCCAGGTCTCCAAGGAGCCAATCAGATAAGGCCAACCCAAGGCGGGAGGTCCACGTGGCCACCGGTGGTCAACGGTCAACAGGTCGAACGCGACCCAAGGTCAACGCGCGTCAAGATCAGGTTGAGGCAACTCAAGTGGAAGATCCTGAGCCCAACACGAAGACCTTGACCCAACTGGAAGAGGCTCAACTCAATGGGAAGACCTTGACCTCAACCCGAAGACCTTGAAGACCTCGACCTCAACCCGAAGACCTTGACCCCCAACTGGAAGACCCTGACCTCCACCTGAAGACCTTGAAGACCTTGACCCCAACTGGAAGAGACTCAACGGGAAGACCTTGACCTCAACCCGAAGACCTTGACCCAACTGGAAGACCTTGACCTCCACCTGAAGACCTTGAAGACCTTGACCCCAACTGGAAGAGACCCAACTCAACTGGAAGACCTTGACCCCAACTGAAGACCTTGAAGACCTTGATCCCAACTGGAAGACCTTGACCCCAACTGGAAGAGACTCAACGGGAAGACCTTGACCTCAACCCGAAGACCTTGAAGACCTTGTCCCAACTGGAAGAGGCCCAACTCAACGGGAAGACCTTGACCTCAACCCGAAGACCCTGAAGACTTCGACCTCAACCTGAAGACCTTGACCTCAACTGGAAGACCTTGACCTCAACCCGAAGACCTTGAAGACCTCGACCTCAACCTGAAGACCTTGACCCAACTGGAAGACCTTGACCCCAACTGAAGACCTTGACCCCAACTGGAAGACCCTGACCTCCACCTGAAGACCTTGACCCCAACTGGAAGAGACTCAACTCAACGGGAAGACCTTGACCTCAACCCCAAGACCTTGACCCAACTGGAAGACCTTGATCCAACTGGAAGACCTTGAAGACCTTGACCCCAACTGGAAGACCCTGACCTCCACCTGAAGACCTTGACCCCAACTGGAAGAGGCCCAACTCAACGGGAAGACTTTGCCCCTCACCCGCCCGGTCCCCACCGAGCCCTGAGGAACCCTTGGACCTTCTCCCCCTCCCCATGGACCTCCTGGTGGGCGACATCTCCAGCTCCAACCGCTCCCCCTCCCCCACCCCCAGAAGAGCCCAAAATGCCCCAAAGCCACCAAAAAGCCGAGGACAACCCAAAGCCAAGGACACCCCCCCCCACCCCCACCCCCAGCCCAGGAGGTGGTGGCATCTCCTTGAAGAAGACCTCCAAGGTGGGAAAAGGAGGGGGAGGGGTGGTGACGGGAGACGTGGACACCACGGAGATGTCCCAGGTGGGGTTTACATGGCGGCCGGGCCGGCGGTGGGAGGAGAAGACGCCGGCGGCGGCGCCGGGCGGTGGAACTTGGTCTCCTTGTAGACGAACCAGGAGCTGCCGAGCCAAAGGAAGAGGTTGAGGAAGCCCAAGATCTGGAAGGATGGGATGGAAGAGGTCAAAGGGCACCTTGGAAGCTCCACCACCACCACCACGAGGTCCCCAAACGTCCCACGTGGCCTCAACGCCTCGGGTTCTCCAGGAGGTTCCTCGAGGTTCTTGAGCCCCTCAGGATCTCCAAGAGGTTCCTCAACTCCTTGAGTTCCCCAAGAGGTTCCTCAACACCTTGGGTTCTCCAGGAGGTTCCTCAAGGTTCCTGAGCCCCTCAGGATCTCCAAGAGGTTCCTCAACTCCTTGAGTTCCCCAAGAGGTTCCTCAACCCCTCGGGTTCTCCAAGAGGTTCCTCAAGGTTCCTCAACATCTTGAGTTCCCCAAAGGTTCCTCGAAGTTCCTCAACTCCTTGAGTTCCCCAAGAGATTCCTCAAGGTTCCTCAACCCCTTGAGTTCCCCAAGATGTTCCTTGAGGTTCCTCAACTCCTTGGGTTCTCCAAGCGGTTCCTCAAGGTTCCTCAACCCCTTGGGTTCCCCAAGAGGTTCATCAACCCCTTGAGTTCCCCAAGAGGTTCCTCGAGGTCCCTCAACCCCTTTGGATTCTCCAGGAGGTTCCTCAACACCTTGAGTTCCCCAAGAGGTTCCTTGAGGTTCCTCAACCCCTCGGGATCTCCAGGAGGTTCCCCAAGGTCCCTCAACCCCTTGGGTTCTCCAAGAGGTTCCTCAATGTTCCTCAACTCCTTGGGTTCCCCAAGAGGTTCCTCGAGGTTCCTCAACCCCTCAGGTTCTCCAAGAGGTTTCTCACCCCGTCCCACCCCTCCTCGGTTCCCCCCAGCCCTCAGGACCCACCACGGAGACGTTGAGGGACCCCATGGAGGAGACCCCGGCCGGGAAGCAGGAGACGCTGGGGGGGTGGCAGTGGGGCAGCGGCGCCGCCGTCGAGGTCTTCACGTCCGTCAGGGCCTTGGCCCAGGCCGAGGAGCTCACGAGCCACAGGAAGGAGAAGGCCACGGTGACCAGGAAGTCCTATGTGGGGGGAGGGGACACACCCCAAAACGTGGAGAAGACAATGGTGAGGGACCTCCAAATCCATGGTGGGACCTCAAAACCCAAGGTTCGGACCCCAAAACGTGGTGGGTGGAGAAGACAATGGTGGTGGGACCTCGAATTCCATGGTGGGACCTTAAAATCCCATGGTGGGACCTCAGAGTTCATGGTGGGACCTCAAAATTCATGGTGGGACCTCAAAATCCATGGTGGGACCTCAAAATCCACGGTGGGACCCCAAATCCCATGGTGGGACCTCAAAATCCACGGTGGGACCTCAAAATTCCATGGTGGGACCTCAAAATTCCATAGTGGGACCTCAAAACCCAAGGTTTGGACCCCAAAACGTGGTGGGTGGAGAAGACAATGGTGGTGGGACCTCAAATTCCATGGTGGGACCTTAAAATCCCATGGTGGGACCTCAAAATCCACGGTGGGACCTCAAAATTCCATGGTGGGACCTCAAAACCCAAGGTTTGGACCCCAAAACGTGGTGGGTGGAGAAGACAATGGTGGTGGGACCTCAAATTCCATGGAGGGACCTCAAACTCCATGGTGGGACCTCAAAAATCCATGGTGGGACCTCAAAACCCAAGGTTTGGACCCCAAAACATGGTGGGTGGAGAAGACAAGGGTGGTGGGACCTCGAATTCCATGGTGGGACCTTAAAATTCATGGTGGAAACCACAAAAGTCATGGTGGGACCTCAAATTCCATGGTGGGACCTCAAAATCCATGGTGGGACCTCAAAATCCCATGGTGGGACCTCAAAATTCCATAGTGGGACCTCAAAACCCAAGGTTTGGACCCCAAAACGTGGTGGGTGGAGAAGACAATGGTGGTGGGACCTCGAATTCCATGGTGGGACCTTAAAATCCCATGGTGGGACTTCAAAATTCACGGTGGGACCCCAAATTCCATGGTGGGACCTCAAAATCCATGGTGGGACCTCAAATCCCATGGTGGGACCTCAAAGTCCATGGTGGGACCTCAAAATCCCATGGTGGGACCTCAAAATCCACGGTGGGACCTCAAAATTCCATGGTGGGACCTCAAAATCCACGGTGGGACCCCAAATCCCATGGTGGGACCTCAAAATTCCATGGTGGGACCTCAAATTCCATGGTGGGACCTCAAAATTCCATGGTGGGACCTCAAAACCCAAGGTTTGGACCCCAAAACGTGGTGGGTGGAGAAGACAATGGTGGTGGGACCTCAAATTCCATGGTGGGACCTCAAAATCTATGGTGGGACCCCAAACCCCATGGTGGGACCCCAGAAGGACGTGGTGGGACCCCAGAAGGACGTGGTGGGAACTCACCTGGCGTCCTGTCCACGGCAGCGGGGGGGAGAGAAGAAGGGGGTGGTTACGGACCCCAACGTCCACGAGGACACAAACCCCACCCCCAAGAGGTCCCCTCGGCCCACAGAGAAGGAGCGGTGGGTGGAGAAGACAGAGATGGAGAAGACCACGATGGGGAGGAGACCACGATGGGGAGGAGAAGACAACCACGATGGAGGAAACAAGGATGGAGAAGACCACGATGAATGGATGGAGAAGACCAGGATGGAGAAGACCAAGATGGATGGGGAACACCAGGATGGATGAGGAACACCAGGATGGAGAAGACCACGATGGATGAGGAACACCAGGATGGAGAAGACCACGATGGGGAACACCAGGATGGACGGGGACCACCACAATGAAGACCACGATGAAGACCACGATGGAGAAGACCACGACGGGTGAGGAACACCAGGATGGAGAAGACCACAAGGGGGAACAGCAGGATGGAGAATGAACACCACGACGGAGAAGACCACGATGGGTGAGGAACACCAGGACAGGTGAGAAGGCCAGGATGGAGAAGACCACGATGAGGAACACCAGGATGGACGAGGAACACCAGGATGGAAAAGACCAGGACAGGTGAGGAAGACCACGATGGAGAAGATCACTATGGGTGAGGAACACCAGGAGGGAGAAGACCACGATGGACGAGGAACACCAGGACGGAGAAGACCAGGACAGGTGAGGAAGACCAGGATGGAGAAGACCACAAGGGGGAACACCAGGATGGAGAATGAACACCACGATGCAGAAGACCACGATGAAGAAGACCACGATGGGGACGACCAGGACGGGTGAGGAACACCAAGACAGAAGACCACGATGAGGAACACCAGGATGAGGAACACCAGGACGGGTGAGGAACACCAAGATGGAGAAGACCACGATGGACGAGGAACACCACGATGGACGAGGAACACCAGGACGGGTGAGGAACATCAGGATGGAGAAGACCACGATGGACGAGGAACACCAGGATGGCTGGAGAAGACGGCAGGTGGACTCACCAGGAGGGGCAACCTGCCATCTCCACCGCGGTAGAGGTGGAGGAAGCCCAGGTAGATGCCGAGGGCGGCCATGGTGTAGAGGAAGGCCAGGACGGCCACCGCCACGAAGAACTGGGCCGACGAGGAGAAGTCGCCCACCAGGTGGACATCCTGGGACCACGTCTCGTTGCACAGCTTGGTCAACGAGGGCGAGAAGGTGGCCTGGTTCAACCTGCGGTGGGAGGAGGACACGGCAGGTGGGACCTCCAGGTATCTCCAAACCTTTCCAAGAACTCCCATCGTCCACCACCCGTGTCCTCCAGGAGACGCTTTGGAGCTCCTGGTCCATCTTGGAGCTCCTGGTCCACCTTGGACCACCTGGAGCTCCTGGTCTATCTTGGAGCTCCTGGTCCAAACTGGACCACTTGGACCACCTTGGAGCTTCTGGACCACCTTGGAGCTCCTGGTCCACCTTGGGCCTCCTTGACCTTCTTGGACCTCCTTGGATCTTCTTGGACCTCCTTGACCTCCTTGGACCTCCTTGATCTTCCGGAACCTTCTTTGATCTCTTTGGATCTCCTTGACCTTCTTGGACCCCCTTGGACCTCCTTGACTTTCTGGAACGTCCTTGACCTTCTGGAACCTTCCTTCATCTCCTTGGATCTCCTTGACTTCCTTGGATCTCCTTGGACCTCCTTGGATCTCCTTGGGTCTCCTTGGACCTTCTTCACCTTCTAGAACCTTCCTTGATCTCCTTGGTTCTCCTTGACCTTCTTGGATCTCCTTGGACGTTCTTGGACCTCCTGGAACCTTCCTTGATCTCCTTGGATCTCCTTGGGTCTCCTTGACCTTCTTGGATCTCCTTGAACCTCCCTGACCTTCTTGGACCTCCTTGGATGTTCTTGGGTCCCCCTGACCTTCTAGAACCTTCCTTGATCTCCTTGGGTCTCCTTGACCTTCTTGGACCCCCTTGGACCTCCTTGACTTTCTGGAACCTCCTTGACTTTCTGGAACCTTCTTTGACCTCCTTGGATCTCCTTGGGTCTCTTCGGACGTTCTTGGTTCTCCTTGACCTTCTTGGACCTCCTTGACCTTCTTGGATCTCCTCGGGTCTCCTTAGACCTTCTTGACTTTCTGGAACCTTCCTTGGATCTCCTTGGTTCTCCTTGACCTCCTTGGACCTCCTTGACCTTCTAGAACCTTCCTTGGATCTCCTTGGTTCTCCTTGACCTTCTTGGATCTCCTTGGGTCTCCTTGACCTTCTTGGACCTCCTTGACCTTCTAGAACCTTCCTTGGATCTCCTTGGTTCTCCTTGACCTTCTTGGATCTCCTTGGGTCTCCTTGACCTCCTTGACCTTCTGGAACCTCCTTGACCTCCCCTCTGGCTCCTCCCCCTCCCCAAGCCCCGCCCCTTCCACTCACCGGAAGGGGTAGGAGAAGGGGGCGGTGACGGTGACGTTGGCTCGGCCACCGCAGCCGACCCGGAAGGTGACGGCGCCGCCGAAGCCGCCGCAGGTGCCGAAGGCCAGGACGGAGCAGAACTGCGGGAAAGGGGGGGGGGGGGGGCGGGAATTCCGACCCCCAAAATGCGTCGGGGGGGGGGCGGGAAATCCCCCCCCCCCCCCCCCACATCGGGATTTCGGGGGGGAAAGGGGAGAAATCGGGGATTCCGAGGCAAAAATCGGGATTGGGGGCAAAAAGGGACCCAAAAATCGGGATTGGGGGCAAAAAGGGACCCAAAAATTGGGATTGGGGGCAAAAAGGGACCAAAAAATCGGGATTGGGGGGCAAAAAGGGACCCAAAAATCGGGATTTGGGGCAAAAAGGGACCAAAAAATCGGGATTTGGGGCAAAAAGGGACCAAAAAATCGGGATTGGGGGCAAAAAGGGACCCAAAAATCGGGATTGGGGGCAAAAAGGGACCCAAAAATCGGGATTTGGGGGCAAAAAGGGACCCAAAAATCGGGATTGGGGGAAAAAAGGGACCAAAAAATCGGGATTGGGGGAAAAAAAGGGACCCAAAAATCGGGATTGGGGGCAAAAAGGGACCCAAAAATCGGGATTGGGGCAAAAAGGGACCCAAAAATCGGGATTGGGGCAAAAAGGGACCCAAAAATCGGGATTCGGGGCAAAAAGGGACCCAAAAATCGGGATTGGGGGAAAAAAAGGGACCCAAAAATCGGGATTGGGGGCAAAAAGGGACCCAAAAATCGGGATTTGGGGGCAAAAAGGGACCAAAAAATCGGGATTGGGGGCAAAAAGGGACCCAAAAATTGGGATTTGGGGAAAAAAAGGGACCCAAAAATCGGGATTGGGGGCAAAAAGGGACCCAAAAATCGGGATTGGGGGCAAAAAGGGACCCAAAAATCGGGATCGGGGGCAAAAAGGGACCCAAAAATCGGGATTCGGGGCAAAAAGGGACCCAAAAATCGGGATTGGGGGAAAAAAAGGGACCCAAAAATCGGGATTGGGGGCAAAAAGGGACCCAAAAATCGGGATTGGGGGCAAAAAGGGACCCAAAATTGGAAAAATGGGGAGAAAATTAAAAAAATGGGAATTTTGAGCCAAAAATTTAAGTTTCGGGGTAAAAATCGACCTAAGATTGGAAAAATGGGGAGAAATTAAAAAATTGGGAATTTTGAGCCAAAAATTTGAATTTTGGGGTAAAAATGGACCCAAAATTGGAAAAATGGGGAGAAAATAAAAAAAACTGGAATTTTGAGAAAAAATTGGGATTTCGGGGGCAAAAATGGACCCAAAATTGGAAAAATGGGGAAAAAACGAGAAAAATTGGGAATTTGGAGCCAAAAATCGGGATTTGGGGGCAAAAATGGACCCAAAATTGGAAAAATGGGGAGAAAATTAAAAAATCGGGAATTTTGAGCCAAAAATTTAAGTTTCGGGGTAAAAATCGACCTAAAATTGGAAAAAATGGGGAAAAAATGAGAAAAATTGGGAATTTTGAGCCAAAAATTGGGATTTGGGGGCAAAAAGGGACCCAAAATTGGGATTTTTGGGAGAAAAGAAGAAAAATTGGGAATTTTGAGCCAAAAATTTGAATTTCGGGGTAAAAATGGACCCAAAATTGGAAAAACTGGGGAGAAAACGAGAAAAATTAGGAATTTTGAGCCAAAAATTTGAATTTCAGGGCAAAAAGGGACCCAAAATTGGAAAAAATGGGGAGAAAATTAAAAAATTTGGAATTTTGAGCCAAAAATTGGGATTTCGGGGGCAAAAATGGACCAAAAATTGGAAAAAATGGGAAGAAAATAAAAAAATTGGGAATTTGGAGCCAAAAATTTGAATTTTGGGGCAAAAATGGACCCAAAAATTGGGATTTCAGGGCAAAAATGGACCCAAAATTGGAAAAATGGGGAGAAAATAAAAAAATTGGGAATTTTGAGCCAAAAATTTGAATTTTGGGGCAGAAAATCGACCTAAAATTGGGATTTTTGGGAGAAAACAAGAAAAATCGGGGATTTTGAGCCAAAAATTGGGATTTGGGGGCAAAAATGGACCCAAAATTGGAAAAAATGGGGAGAAAATAAAAAAAAATGGGAATTTGGAGCCAAAAATCTGAATTTTGAGGCAGAAAATGGACCCAAAAATTGGGATTTTTAAGAGGAAAAGAGAAAGAAATGGAAAATTCCCTCCCAGTGCCTCCCAGTCCCTCCCAGTGCCTCCCAGTGCCCTCCCAGTGCCTCCCAGTCCCTCCCAGTGCCTCCCAGTCCCTCCCAGTGCCTCCCAGTCCCTCCCAGTCCCTCCCAGTCCCCTCCCAGTCCCTCCCAGTCCCTCCCAGTGCCTCCCAGTCCCTCCCAGTGCCTCCCAGTCCCTCCCAGTCCCTCCCAGTCCCCTCCCAGTCCCTCCCAGTCCCTCCCAGTGCCTCCCAGTGCCTCCCAGTGCCTCCCAGTCCCTCCCAGTGCCTCCCAGTCCCTCCCAGTGCCTCCCAGTCCCCTCCCAGTCCCTCCCAGTGCCCTCCCAGTCCCTCCCAGTCGCTCCCAGTCCCTCCCAGTCCCCTCCCAGTGCCCCCCCTCCCCTCCCAGTCGCTCCCAGTGCTCCCAGTCTCTCTCACCCACTGGAGGCCCCGCACGAGCCCCAGCGGCTCCTTCACCGCCCGCAGCTCCAACCGCGCCGCCGCCATCTTGGCCCCTCCCCCTCCCTCCTCCTCCCGCCCCGCCCGGGGCGGAAGCGACGTCACTGCCTCAGCCGGAAGTGACGTCACCGCGGCACCGCCCGAGCCCCAAGCGCGCCAACCCCCCCCCAGTTGATCCCAGTCCCTCCCAGTCCCTCCCAGTTCATCCCAGTCCCTCCCAGTGCCCTCCCAGTCCCTCCCAGTTCATCCCAGTCCCCTGCCTCCCCCGCCCCTCCCTTCCCCAGAGGCCACGCCCCCTCCCACTGATTGGATGCCCCGGATGCTCCATTTGCATGGCCACGCCCCCTCCCTGCCGGCCACGCCCCCACCCGGCCCTCATTTGCATAACCACGCCCACGCGGCGGCTCATTTGCATAAGGGGCTCCTGGAGCTTTATTTGCTTGGGACCCCCCCACCCCCCCAGTCCCTCCCAGTTCATCCCAGTCCCCTCCCAGTCCGTCCCAGTTCATCCCAGTTCATCCCAGTGCCTCCCCCAGTGCCTCCCAGTCCATCCCAGTCCCCTCCCAGTCCCTCCCAGTCCCTCCCAGTGCCTCCCCCAGTCCCTCCCAGTGCCCTCCCAGTCACTCCCAGTGCCTCCCAGTTGCTCCCAGTCCCCTCCCAGTGCCCTCCCAGTCCCTACCGGTGCCTCCCAGTTCCCTCCCAGTTGCTCCCAGTACCCTCCCAGTGCCTCCCAGTGCCTCCCAGTGCCTCCCACTCCCCTCCCAGTCCTTCCCAGTCCATCCCAGTTGCTCCCAGTCCTCTCCCAGTGCCCTCTCAGTCCCTCCCGGTGCCTCCCAGTTCCCTCCCAGTTGCTCCCAGTCCCCTCCCAGTGCCTCCCAGTTCCCTCCCAGTCGCTCCCAGTTGCCCCCTAGAAGTCCCAGACGTTGAGGGCCCCCCGCACCCTCCCCACCCCCCCCAGGCGCCGCCGCTCGCCCCTCCCCCCCCCTCCCCACCACCTCCACCTCCACCCAGTGGCCACCACGAGCCCCGCGGCCACCGGCCCGGGGACCTCCTGGCCCCCCTTCCCCACCCCCCCTGAGCCCCCCAGCTCCTCCCTGGTGGCCACCGAGTCCGTGGCCACCACGGCCACCTCTACCGGCCCCGCGGCCACCAAGCCCGTGGCCACCGGCTCGGTGGCCACCACCCTGGTAGCCACAACTTTGGTGGCCACCAGCTTCACGGCCACCACCCTGGTGGCCACCAAGCCCATCGCCACCACCCTGGTGGCCACCACCTTGGTAGCCACCACCCTGACAGCTACAACCTTGGTGGCCACCAAGCCCATCTCCACCACCTTCATGGCCACCACCTTGGTGGCCACCAGCTCTATGGCTACCACCCTGGTGGCCACCAAGCCCATGGCCACTACTCTCACAGCTACAATCTTGGTGGCCACCAACCCCTTCACCACCACCTTGGTGGCCACCAGCTTCATGGCCACCACCCCGGTGGCTACCAAGCCCATCTCCACCACCCTGGTGGCCACCGTCCCCAAGGCCACCACCCTGGTGGCCACCAACCCCTTCACCACCTTGGTGGCCACCACCCCGACAGCTACAACCCTGGTGGCCACCGTCCCCAAGGCCACCACCCTGGTGGCCACCAAGCCCTTCTCCACCACCCCGGTGGCCACCACCTTCATGGCCACCACCCTGGTGGCCACCAAGCCCATCTCCACCACCCTGGTGGCCACCAACCCCTTCACCACCACCCTGGTGGCCACCACCTTCATGGCCACCACCCTGGTGGCCACCAAGCCCATCTCCACCACCCTGGTGGCCACCAACCCCTTCACCACCACCCTGGTGGCCACCACCTTCATGGCCACCACCCTGGTGGCCACCAACCCCTTCACCACCCTGGTGGCCACCACCCCCACAGCTACAACCCTGGTGGCCACCAGCTTCATGGCCACCACCCTGGTGGCCACCAACCCCTTCACCACCTTGGTGGCCACCACCCCGACAGCTACAATCCTGGTGGCCACCAAGCCCATCGCCACCACCCTGGTGGCCACCACCTTCATGGCCACCACCCTGGTGGCCACCAAGCCCATCTCCACCACCCTGGTGGCCACCACCCCCACAGCTACAACCCTGGTGGCCACCAGCTTCATGGCCACCACCCTGGTAGCCACCACCCCCCACCCTGCTGGCCCCAACTTTGGTAGCCACCACCCCCCGAACCCCACTCCCCCTGCCCCCTGGGACGCTCACCGTGCCCTCGGTGACCACCAACCCTTCCCCTTTCGTAGCCACCTCCCTCCCACCCCTCCCCCAAGCTGGTAGCCACCTCCAAAGACCTCTTGCCCAAGCCCAACTTTGGTAGCCCCTTCTCCAGGGAGGCCAGGAGGACGCAAGCCTTGCAGAGGGCTTGACTTGCCGCGAAGCCGCACCTTCGGCAAGCGCCCAAGGTCTTGGTGGCCACCTCGGTGGCCACCTGCAAGCGACGGCCCGAGTGACCCAAAGCGGCTACCGAGGTGGCCCTGGTGGCTTCTAAATCTTTGAGGAGGGCTCGCGCGTGGCCGCGATAGGCGTGGGGGGCGTAGACGCACTCGGTGCTGAAGTAGCCCAGGGCTCGGAAGTGGGCGTAGAGGACGATCTCCTTCTCGTAGACGTGACGCAAGGGCTTCCAACGCGGCACCGGTGGCCACGGGGCGGCTACTGACGGCCACGGGGTGGCTACCGTCCCCGGGGAGCCGGGCGGGCGCCGGGGAGACTGCTGAGGGGGCTGCGAGGGGGGCTTGGTGGCCACCGTGGAGTTTTCGGTGGTCACCATGGGGTTCTCGGTGGCCACCGTGGTCTCCATGGGGTCCTTGGTGGTCGCCATGGGGTCCTTGGTGGTCACCATGGGGTTCTGGGTGGCCAATATGGGGTTCTCAGTGGTCACCGTGGGGTTCTCGGTGGTCGCCGTGGGGTTCTCGGTGGCCACCGTGGTCTCCATGGGGTCCTTGGTGGTCGCCATGGGGTTCTTGGTGGCCAATATGGGGTTCTCAGTGGTCACCGTGGGGTTCCTGGTGGTCACCGTGGTCTCCATGGGGTTCTCAGTGGTCACTGTGGGGTTCTTGGTGGCCACCATGGAGTTTTCGGTGGTCGCCGCGGTCTCCATGGGGTCCTTGGTGGTCGCCATGGGGTTCTTGGTGGTCGCCATGGGGTTCTTGGTGGTCACCATGGGGTCCTGGGTGGTCGCCGTGGTCTCCATGGGGTCCTTGGTGGCCACCATGGAGTTTTCGGTGGTCGCCGCGGTCTCCATGGGGTCCTTGGTGGCCAATATGGGGTTCTCAGTGGTCACCATGGTCTCCATGGGGTTCTTGGTGGCCACCATGGAGTTTTCGGTGGTCGCCGCGGTCTCCGTGGGGTTCTTGGTGGTCGCCGTGGGGTTCTTCGTGGCCACCATGGGGTGCTTGGTGGTCACCATGGTCTCCATGGGGTCCTTGGTGGCCAATATGGGGTTCTCAGTGGTCACCATGGGGTTCTCGGTGGCCACCGTGGTCTCCATGGGGTCCTTGGTGGTCGCCATGGGGTCCTTGGTGGTCACCGTGGGGTTCTCGGTGGCCAACGTGGTCTCCATGGGGTCCTTGGTGGCCAATATGGGGTTCTTGGTGGTCACTATGGGGTTCTTGGTGGTCACCATGGGGTTCTTGGTGGCCACCGTGGTCTCCATGGGGTCCTTGGTGGCCTCGTTGGCGGCCGCAGTGGCCTCACTGGTGGCCCTGGTGGCCTCGCTGGTGGCCCCGGTGGCCCAGGTGGCCTCGCTGGTGGCCTCGGTGGTGCCGTTGGTGGCCCCGGTGGTGGTGTTGGTGGCCCCGGTGGTGGCCTCGTTGGTGGCCCAGGTGGCCTCGCTGGTGGCCCCGGTGGTGGCGTTGGTGGCCTCGTTGGTGGCCCAGGTGGCCTCGGTGGTGGCCCCGGTGGTGGCCTCGTTGGTGGCCCAGGTGGCCCAGGTGGCCTCGCTGGTGGCCTCGGTGGCCGCGCGGCGCAGGCGGGCGACGTCCCCGCGCAGGAAGTTCATGAGCAGCGTCTCCGCGATGTCATCGGCGTTGTGACCTGCGGGCAGCGCCACCGGTGCCAACCAGTGCCAACCAGTGCCAACCAGTGCCACCAGTGCCCCCCCAGTGCCACCCAGTGCCACCCAGTGCCAACCAGTGCCACCCAGTGCCACCAGTGCCCCCCCAGTGCCAACCAGTGCCACCAGTGCCCCCCCAGTGCCACCCAGTGCCAACCAGTGCCAACCAGTGCCACCAGTGCCAACCAGTGCCAACCAGTGCCAACCAGTGCCACCAGTGCCAACCAGTGCCACCCAGTGCCACCCAGTGCCACCAGTGCCCCCCCAGTGCCAACCAGTGCCACCCCATGCCAACCACTGCCAACCAGTGCCACCAGTGCCACCCCGTGCCCCCCAGTGCCACCAGTGCCACCCCGTGCCACCCAGTGCCAACCAGTGCCCCCCAGTGCCACCAGTGCCCCCCCAGTGCCACCCAGTGCCCCCCAGTGCCACCAGTGCCACCCAGTGCCACCCAGTGCCAACCAGTGCCACCCAGTGTCCCCAGTGCCCCCCAGTGCCACCCCGTGCCACCCAGCGCCACCCAGTGCCACCCAGTGCCAACCAGTGCCAACCAGTGCCAACCAGTGTCCCCAGTGCCCCCCAGTGCCAACCAGTGCCACCCCATGCCAACCAGTGCCAACCAGTGCCCCCCAGTGCCACCAGTGCCACCCAGTGCCACCCCCTGCCAGCCAGTGCCAACCAGTGCCAACCAGTGCCACCCAGTGCCAACCAGTGCCACCAGTGCCACCCAGTGCCACCCAGTGCCAACCAGTGCCACCCAGTGCCTCCCAGTGCCTCCCAGTGCCAACCGGTGCCACCCGGTGCCAACCGGTGCCACCCAGTGCCACCAGTGCCCCCCAGTGCCACCCAGTGCCCCCCAGTGCCCCCCAGTGCCACCCAGTGCCACCCAATGCCACCCAGTGCCACCCAGTGCCAACCAGTGCCACCAGTGCCCCCATTGCCAACCAGTGCCACCCAGTGCCAACCAGTGCCACCCCATGCCAACCACTGCCAACCAGTGCCACCAGTGCCACCCAGTGCCACCCCGTGCCCCCAGTGCCACCAGTGCCACCCTGTGCCACCCAGTGCCAACCAGTGCCCCCCAGTGCCACCAGTGCCCCCGCAGTGCCACCCAGTGCCACCAGTGCCACCCCGTGCCCCCCAGTGCCACCCAGTGCCCCCCAGTGCCACCCAGTGCCACCCAGTGCCATCCAGTGCCAACCAGTGCCCCCCAGTGCCACCCAGTGCCAACCAGTGCCAACCAGTGCCACCCAGTGCCATCCAGTGCCAACCAGTGCCTCCCAGTTCCTCCCAGTCCCCTCCCAGTCCCCTCCCAGTCCCTCCCAGTCCCTCCCAGTCCCTCCCAGTGCCCTCCCAGTTCCTCCCAGTCCCCTCCCAGTCCCTCCCAGTCCCTCCCAGTGCCCTCCCAGTTCCTCCCAGTCCCTCCCAGTCCCTCCCAGTCCCCTCCCAGTCCCTCCCAGTGCCTCCCAGTGCCTCCCAGTCCCCTCCCAGTCCCCTCCCAGTGCCCTCCCAGTGCCCTCCCAGTGCCTCCCAGTCCCTCCCAGTCCCCCTCCCAGTGCCTCCCAGTCCCTCCCAGTGCCCTCCCAGTCCCTCCCAGTGCCCTCCCAGTCCCCTCCCAGTGCCCTCCCAGTGCCCTCCCAGTGCCTCCCAGTCCCTCCCAGTCCCCTCCCAGTGCCTCCCAGTCCCTCCCAGTGCCTCCCAGTCCCTCCCAGTCCCCTCCCAGTGCCTCCCAGTCCCTCCCAGTGCCCTCCCAGTCCCCTCCCAGTGCCTCCCAGTCCCTCCCAGTGCCCTCCCAGTCCCTCCCAGTCCCCTCCCAGTCCCCTCCCAGTTCCCTCCCAGTCCCCTCCCAGTCCCCTCCCAGTGCCTCCCAGTCCCCTCCCAGTGCCTCCCAGTCCCCTCCCAGTCCCCTCCCAGTGCCTCCCAGTCCCCTCCCAGTCCCCTCCCAGTCCCTCCCAGTGCCCTCCCAGTGCCTCCCAGTGCCTCACCAGTAGCGATGCAGTCGGCTCCCAGCATCCTGGCCCCCCTCTCCAGGGCCTGGCGCCTCCAGACGCCGCAGAAGGTGCAGCGGCTGCCGGTGCCCAGCGCGGTGCCCACCTCGTCCACGCTCCACCCGAAGAGCTGGCGGTGGGACAGGACCACCAGGGGGAGGTGCCCGCGCGCCCGCCGCACCGCGCCCAGCGCCGCCTCCCGGTACCCGGCGATGCCCTCGTCCACCGACAGCAGCACCAGGCGGTACCCGGGGCACCGCGGGCACCGGGGGCACGGGGGGCACTGGGGGCACTGGGGGCATTGAGGGCATCGGGGGCACTGGGGGCACTGGGGGCATTGAGGGCATCGGGGACACTGGGGGCACTGGGGGCACTGGGGGCATTGAGGGCATCGGGGACACTGGGGGCACTGGGGGCACGGGGGGCACGGGGGGCACTGGGAGCACTGGGGGCTCTGAGGGCACGGGGGGCACTGGGGGCACTGGGGGCTCTGAGGGCGCTGGGGGCACTGGGGGCACTGGGGGCATTGAGGGCACTGGGGACACTGGGGGCACTGGGGGCATTGGGGGCACTGGGAGCACTGGGGGCTCTGAGGGCACGGGGGGCACTGGGGGCACTGGGGGCTCTGAGGGCACTGGGGGCACGGGGGGCACTGGGAGCACTGGGGGCTCTGAGGGCACGGGGGGCACTGGGGACACTGGGGGCACTGGGGGCTCTGAGGGCACTGGGGGCACTGGGGGCACCGGGGGCACCGCGGGCACTGGGCACCTTGGGTTTGGTGGCCCTGGTGGTCGTGGTCTCGTTGACCTTGGGCATCGTGGTGGCCCTGGTGGCCCTTCTGGTCTTGGTCTTGGTGACCTTGGTGGCCCGGGTTGACCTGGTGGCCTTGGTGGCCCTGGTGGCTCTTCAGGTCTTGGTGGCCTTGGTGGTCCTGGTTGACCTGGTGGCCATGGTGGCCTTGCTGGTCATGGTGGCCCTGGTGGCCTTGCTGGCCTTGCTGGTCATGGTGGCCCTGGTGGTCATGGTGGCCCTGGTGGCCCTGGTGGTCTTGGTGGCCTTGGTGGCCCTGGTGGCTCTTCAGGTCTTGGTGGCCCTGGTTGACCTGGTGGCCCTGGTGGCCTTGGTGGCTCTTCAGGTCCTCGTGGCCCTGGTGGTCTTGGTGGCCCTGGTCGCACTGGTGGCCATGGTGACCCTGATGGTCTTGGTGGCCCTGGTGGCCCTGGTGGCTCTTCAGGTCTTGGTGGCCCTGGTGGCCCTGGTGGCCCTGGTGGCCCTGGTCGCACTGGTGGCCCTGGTGGCCTTGGTGGCCCTGGTGGCCCTGGTCGCACTGGTGGCCCTGGTGGCCCTGGTGGCCCTGGTGGCCCTGGCGCCCCGCCAGGCGCACGAGGAGGTGGGCGAGGACGGTGGAGTCTTTGCCCCCGGAGGCGGCGACGGCGACGGTGGCGCCGGGCGGGGGCGCGGTGGCACCGGGGGGGGCGGTGGCACCGGGGGGGGCGGCGGGCGCCAGCGCGCGGCGCGCGTCGTCCTCGAAGGCGGCGACGAAGCAGGAGCGGCAAAGGCGCTCGGCCGAGCGCGGGCGCAGCACCCGGGCGGGCAGCGGGCAGCGGGCGCAGCGCGGCGCGGGCATGGCGCTGCGGAGAGAGCGGCACTGGGGGCACTGGGAGCACTGGGAGGGACTGGGAGGGGACTGGGAGGGACTGGGAGGGACTGGGAGGGAATGGGAGAGACTGGGAGGGACTGGGAGGGACTGGGAGGGACTGGGAGGGGAATGGGAGGGACTGGGAGGGAATGGGAGGGGAATGGGAGAGACTGGGAGGGACTGGGAGGGGACTGGGAGGGACTGGGAGGGACTGGGAGGGACTGGGGGGGGACTGGGAGGGACTGGGAGGGACTGGGAGGGACTGGGGGGGGACTGGGAGGGGACTGGGAGGGACTGGGAGGGACTGGGAGGGAATGGGAGGGGACTGGGAGGGGACTGGGAGGGACTGGG
>JAUMJM010000355.1:0-30492 GCA_033558235.1 Neomorphus geoffroyi
GGACATGGGAGGGGACTTCTGGCATGGGAGGGGCAGGGATTTGGGAGGGGCAGGGACTGGGGAGGGGACTGGGGACGTGGGAGAGGACTAGGGACTTGGGAGGGCCAGGGAATTGGGAGGGGCAGGCAGTTGGGAGGGGACTGGGGACATGGGAGGGGCAGGGACTTGGGAGAGGACTTGGGACCTGGGTGGAGGGGCAGGGACTTGGGAGGGGCAGGGACATGGGAAGGGACTGGGGACATGGGAGAGGACTAGGGACCTGGGAGGGCCAGGACTTGGGAGGGGCAGGCAGTTGGGAGGGGACTGGGGACATGGGAGTGGACTTGGGAGGGGCAGGTACTTGGGAGGGGTAGGCAGTTGGGAGGGGACTGGGAACATGGGAGGGGCAGGGACTTGGGAGGGGACTGGGGACTGGGGAGGGGACTGGGGACATGGGAGTGGCAGGGACTGGAGAGGGAACTGGGAACATGGGAGGGTCAGGGACTTGGGAGGGGCAGGGACTGGGGAGGGGACTGGGGAAATGGGAGGGGAGGCAGTTGGGAGGGGACTGGGGACATGGGAGGGGCAGGGAGTGGGGAGGGGACAGGGAACATGGGAGGGGCAGGGACCTGGGAGGGGACTGGGGACATGGGAGTGGACTGCTGGCATGGTAGGGGCAGGGATTTGGGAGGGGCAGGGACTGGGGAGGGGACTGGGGACATGGGAGGGGCATGGACTTGGGAGGGGACTGGGGACATGGGAAGGGACTAGGAACGTGGGAGGGTCAGGGTCTTGGGAGGGGCAGGCAGTTGGGAGGGGATAGGGACATGGGAGGGGCAGGGACTTGGGAGGGGACTGTGGACATGGCAGGGGCAGGGACTGGGGAGGGGCCTGGGAACATGGGAGGGGCAGGGACTTGGGAGAGGACTTGGGACCTGGGAGGGGCAGTGACTTGGGAGGGGACTGTGGACATGGGAGGGGCAGGGACTGGGGAGGGGACTGGAAACATGGGAGGGGCAAGTGGGACTTGGGAGGAGACTGGGTACTTGGGAGGGGACTGGGGACATGGGAGGGGCAGGGACTGGGGAGGGGACTGGGAACATGGGAGGGGCAGGGACTTGGGAGGGGCAGGCAGTTGGGAGGCAATTGGGGACATGGGAGGGGCAGGGACTGGGGAGGGGACAGGGAACATGGGAGGGGCAGGGGACTGGGGAGGGGCAGGCAGTTGACATGGGAGGGGCAGGGACTTGGGAGGGGACTGGGGACATGGGAGGGTCGGGGACTTGGTAGGGGACTGGGGAGGGGACTGGGGACATGGGAGGGGCAGGGACTTGGGAGGGGCAGGCAGTTGGGAGGGGGACTGGGGACATGGGAGGGGCAGGGAGTGGGGAGGGGACAGGGAACATGGCAGGGGCAGGGACCTGGGAGGGGACTGGGTACATAGGAGCAGACTGCTGGCATGGGAGGGGCAGGGATTTGGGAGGGGCAGGGACTGGGGAGGGGACTGGGGACATGGGAGGGGCAGGGACTTGGGAGGGGACTGGGGAAATGGGAAGGGACTAGGGACTTGGGAGGGCCAGGGACTTGGGAAGGCAGGCAGTTGGGAGGGGACTGGGGACATGGGAGGGACAGGGACTTGAGAGGGGCAGGGACTTGGGAAGGAACGGGGGACATGGGAGGGGACTAGGGACTTGGGAGCGGCAGGGACTTGGGAGGGGACTGTGGACATGGGAAGGGACTAGGAACGTGGGAGGGCCAGGGACTTGGGAGGGGCAGGCAGTTGGGAGGGGATATGGACATGGGAGGGGCAGGGACTTGGGAGGGGACTGTGGACATGGGAGGGGCAGTGACTGGGGAGGGGCCTGGGAACATGGGAGGGGCAGGGACTTGGGAGAGGACTTGGGACCTGGGAGGGGCAGGGACTTGGGAAGGGACTGGGGACATGGGAGGGGACTAGGGACCTGGGAGGGCCAGGGATTGGTAGGGGCAGGCAGTTGGGAGGGGACTGGGGACATGGGAGAGGACTTGGGAGGGGCAGGTACTTGGGAGGGGACTGGGTAAATGGGAGGGGCAGTGACTTGGGAGGGGACTGTGGACTTGGGAGGGGACTGGGGACATGGGAGGGGCAGGGACTTGGGAGGGGGCTGGAAACATGGGAGGGCCAGGGACTTGGGAGGAGACTGGGTACTTGGGAGGGGACTGGGGACATGGGAGGGGCAGGGACTGGGGAGGGGACAGGGAACATGGGAGGGGCAGGGACTTGGGACGGGACTGGGGACATGGGAAGGGACTAGGGACTTGGGAGGGCCAGGGAATTGGGAGGGGCAGGCAGTTGGGAGGGGACTGGGGACATGGGAGGGGCAGGGACTTGGGAGGGGACTGGGGACTTGGGAGGGGACTGGAGACATGGGAGGGGCAGAGACTGGGGAGGGGACTGGGAACATGGGAGGGTCAGGGACTTGGGAGGGGACTGGGGACTTGGGAAGGGACTGGGGACTTGGGAGGGGCAGGGACTTTGGAGGGGCAGGCAGTTGGGAGGGGACTGGGGACATGGGAGGGGCAGGGAGTGGGGAGGGGACAGGGAACATGGCAGGGGCAGGGACCTGGGACGGGACTGGGGACATAGGAGGGGACTGCTGGCATGGGAGGGGCAGGGACTTGGGAAGGGACGGGGGACATGGGAGGGGACTAGGGACTTGGGAGCGGCAGGGACTTGGGAGGGGCAGGCAGTTGGGAGGGGACTGGGGACATGGGAGAGGACTTGGGAGGGGCAGGTACTTGAGAGGGGTAGGCAGTTGGGAGGGGACTGGGGACATGGGACGGGCAGTGACTTGGGAGGGGACTGTGGACATGGGAGGGGCAGGGACTGGGGAGGTGACTGGGAACATGGGAGGGTCAGGGACTTGGGAGGAGACTGGGGACTTGGGAGGGGACTGTGGACATGGGAGGGGCAGGGACTGGGGAGGGGACTGGGAACATGGGAGGGGCAGGGACTTGGGAGGGGACTGGGGACTGGGGAGGGGACTGGGGACAGGGGAGGGGCAGGGACTGGAGAGGGAACTGGGAACATGGGAGGGTCAGGGACTTGGGAGGGGAAGGGACTGGGGAGGGGACTGGGGAAATGGGAGGGGAGGCAGTTGGGAGGGGACTGGGGACATGGGAGGGGCAGGGAGTGGGGAGGGGACAGGGAACATGGGAGGGGCAGGGACCTGGGAGGGGACTGGGGACATGGGAGTGGACTGCTGGCATGGGAGGGGCAGGGATTTGGGAGGGGCAGGGACTGGGGAGGGGACTGGGGACATGGGAGGGGCAGTGACTTGGGAGGGGACTGTGGACATGGGAGGGGCAGGGACTGGGGAGGGGACTGGAAACATGGGAGGGGCAGGGACTTGGGAGGAGACTGGGTACTTGGGAGGGGACTGGGGACATGGGAGGGGCAGGGACTGGGTAGGGGACTGGGAACATGGGAGGGGCAGGGACTTGGAAGGGGCAGGCAGTTGGGAGGCGAATGGGGACATGGGAGGGGCAGGGACTGGGGAGGGGACAGGGAACATGGGAGGGGCAGGGACTGGGGAGGGGCAGGCAGTTGACATGGGAGGGGCAGGGACTCGGGAGGGGACTGGGGACATGGGAAGGGACTAGGGACTTGGGAGGGCCAGGGAGTTGGGAGGGGCAGGCAGTTGGGAGGGGACTGGGGACATGGGAGGGGCAGGGACTTGGGAGGGGAGTGGGCACTTGGGAGGGGACTGGGGACATGGGAGGGGCAGGGACTTGGGAGGGGCAGGCAGTTGGGAGGGGACTGGGGACATGGGAGGGGCAGGGAGTGGGGAGGAGACAGGGAACATGGGAGGGGCAGGGACCTGGGAGGGGACTGGGTACATAGGAGCAGACTGCTGGCATGGGAGGGGCAGGGATTTGGGAGGGGCAGGGACTGGGGAGGGGACTGGGGACATGGGAGGGGCAGGGACTTGGGAGGGGACTGGGGACATGGGAAGGGACTAGGGACTGGGGTGGGGACTGGGAACATGGGAGGGCCAGGGACTTGGGAAGGCAGGCAGTTGGGAGGGGACTGGGGACATGGGAGGGGCAGGGACTTGGGAGGGGACTGTGGACATGGGAGGGACAGGGACTGGGGTGGGGACTGGGAACATGAGAGGGGCAGGGACTTGGGAGAGGACTTGGGACCTGGGAGGGGCAGGGACTTGGGAGGGGACTTGGAACCTGGGAGGGGCAGGGACTTGGGAGGGGCAGGGACTTGGGAAGGAACGGGGGACATGGGAGGGGACTAGGGACTTGGGAGCGGCAGGGACTTGGGAGGGGCAGGCAGTTGCGAGGGGACTGGGGACATGGGAGGGGCAGTGACTTGGGAGGGGACTGTGGACATGGGAGGGGCAGGGACTGGGGAGGGGACTGGGAACATGGGAGGGGCAGGGACTTGGGAGGAGACTGGGTACTTGGGAGGGGACTGGGGACATGGGAGGGGCAGGGACTGGGGAGGGGACTGGGAACATGGGAGGGGCAGAGACTTGGGAGGGGCAGGCAGTTGGGAGGGGACTGGGGACATGGGAGGGGCAGGGACTTGGGAGGGGCAGGGACGGGGGAAGGGACTGGGGACATGGGAGGGGACTAGGGACTTCGGAGGGGCAGGGACTGGAGAGGGGACTGGGGACATGGGAGTGGCAGGGACTTGGGATGGGCAGGGACTTGGGAAGGGACTGGGGACATGGGAGGGGACTAGGGACTTGGGAGGGGCAGGGACTTGGGAGGGGCAGGCAGTTGGGAGTGGACTGGGGACATGGGAGGGGCAGTGACTTCGGAGGGGACTGTGGACATGGGAGGGGCAGGGACTGGGGAGGGGACTGGGAACATGGGAGGGTCAGGGACTTGGGAGGGGCCTGGGGAATTGGGAAGGGACTGGGGACTTGGGAGGGGCAGGGACTGGGGAGGGGACTGGGGAAATGGGAGGGGCAGGGAGATGGGAGTGGACTGGGGACATGGGAGGGGCAGGGAGTGGGTAGGGGACAGGGAACATGGGAGGGGCAGGGACCTGGGAGGGGACTGGGGACATGGGAGGGGACTGCTGGCATGGGAGGGGCAGGGATTTGGGAGGGGCAGGGACTGGGGAGGGGACTGGGGACATGGTAGGGGCAGTGACATGGGAGGGGACTGTGGACATGGGAGGGGCAGGAACTGGGGAGGGGCCTGGGAACATGGGAGGGGCAGGGACTTGGGAGAGGACTTGGGACCTGGGAGGGGCAGGGACTTGGGAAGGGACTGGGGACATGGGAGGGGACTAGGGACCTGGGAGGGCCAGGGATTGGTAGGGGCAGGCAGTTGGGAGAGGACTGGGGACATGGGAGAGGACTTGGGAGGGGCAGGTACTTGGGAGGGATAGGCAGTTGGGAGGGGACTGGGGACATGGGAGGGGCAGCGACTGGGGAGGGGACTGGAAACATGGGAGGGGCAGGGACTTGGGAGGAGACTGGGTACTTGGGAGGGGACTGGGGACATGGGAGGGGCAGGGACTTGGGAGGGGACTGGGGACATGGGAAGGGACTAGGGACTTGGGAGGGCCAGGGACTTGGGAAGGCAGGCAGTTGGGAGGGGACTGGGGACAAGGGAGGGGCAGGGACTTTGGAGGGGACTGTGGACATGGGAGGGGCAGGGACTGGGGTGGGGACTGGGAACATGAGAGGGGCAGGGACTTGGGAGAGGATTTAGGACCTGGGAGGGGCAGGGACTTGGGAGGGGCAGGCAGTTGGGAGGGGACTTGGAACCTGGGAGGGGCAGGGACTTGGGAGGGGCAGGGACTTGGGACGGGACGGGGGACATGGGAGGGGACTAGGGACTTGGGAGCGGCAGGGACTTGGGAGGGGCAGGCAGTTGGGAGGGGACTGGGGACATGGGAGAGGACTTGGGAGGGGCAGGTACTAGGGAGGGGTAGGCAGTTGGGAGGGGACTGGGGACATGGGAGGGGCAGTGACTTGGGAGGGGACTGTGGACATGGGAGGGGCAGGGACTGGGGAGGGGACTGGGAACATGGGAGGGGCAGGGACTTGGGAGGAGACTGGGTACTTGGGAGGGGACTGTGGACATGGGAGGGGCAGGGACTGGGGAGGGGACTGGGAACATGGGAGAGGCAGGGACTGGGGAGGGGACTGGGCAAATGGGAGGGGCAGGGACTTGGGAGGGGCAGGCAGTTGGGAGGCGAATGGGGACATGGGAGGGGCAGGGACTTGGGAGGGGACAGGGAACATGGGAGGGGCAGGGACCTGGGAGGGGACTGGGGACATGGGAGAGGACTAGGGACTTGGGAGGGCCAGGGAATTGGGAGGGGCAGGCAGTTGGGAGGGGACTGGGGACATGGGAGGGGCAGGGACTTGGGAGAGGACTTGGGACCTGGGAGGGGCAGGGACTTGGAAGGGGCAGGGACTTGGGAAGGGACTGGGGACATGGGAGAGGACTAGGGACGTGGGAGGGCCAGGGACTTGGGAAGGGAAGGCAATTGGGAGGGAACTGGGAACATGGGAGGGTCAGGGACTTGGGAGGGGCCTGGGGACTTGGATAGGGACTGGGGACTTGGGAGGGGCAGGGACTGGGGAGGGGACTGGGGAAATGGGAGGGGAGGCAGTTGGGAGGGGACTGGGGACATGGGAGGGGCAGGGAGTGGGGAGGGGACAGGGAACATGGGAGGGGCAGGGACCTGGGAGGGGACTGGGGACATGGGAGGGGACTGCTGGCATGGGAGGGGCAGGGAACATGGGGGGGGCAGGGACCTGGGAGGGGACTGGGGACATGGGAGGGGCAGGATTTGGGAGGGGACTGGGGACATGGGAAGGGACTAGAAACGTGGGAGGGCCAGGGACTTGGGAGGGGCAGGCAGTTGGGAGGGGATAGGGACATGGGAGGGGCAGGGACTTGGGAGGGGACTGCTGGCATGGGAGGGGCAGGGATTTGGGAGGGGCAGGGACTGGGGAGGGGACTGGGGAAATGGGAGGGGAGGCAGTTGGGAGGGGACTGGGGACATGGGAGGGGCAGGGACCTGTGAGGGGACTGGGGACATGGGAGGGGACTGCTGGCATGGGAGGGGCAGGGAACATGGGGGGGGCAGGGACCTGGGAGGGGACTGGGGACATGGGAGGGGCAGGACTTGGGAGGGGACTGGGGACATGGGAAGGGACTACGAACGTGGGAGGGCCAGGGACTTGGGAGGGGCAGGCAGTTGGGAGGGGATAGGGACATGGGAGGGGCAGGGACTTTGGAGGGGACTGTCGACATGGCAGGGGCAGGGACTGGGGAGGGGCCTGGGAACATGGGAGGGGCAGGGACTTGGGAGAGGACTTGGGACCTGGGAGGGGCAGGGACTTGGGAAGGGACTGGGGACATGGGAGGGGACTAGGGACCTGGGAGGGCCAGGGATTGGTAGGGGCAGGCAGTTGGGAGGGGACTGGGGACATGGGAGAGGACTTGGGAGGGGCAGGTACTTGGGAGGGGTAGGCAGTTGGGAGGGGACAGGGGACATGGGAGGGGCAGGGACTTGGGAGGGGACTGTGGACATGGGAGGGGCAGGGACTGGGGAGGGGACTGGGAACATGGGAGGGTCAGGGACTGGGGACTTGGGAAGGGACTGGGGACTTGGGAGGGGCAGGGACTGGGGAGGGGAGTGGGCAAATGGGAGGGGCAGGGACTTGGGAGGGGCAGGCAGTTGGGAGGCGAATGGGGATATGGGAGGGGCAGGGACTGGGGAGGGGACAGGAAACATGGGAGGGGCAGGGACCTGGGAGGGGACTGGGGACATGGGAGGGGCAGGGTCTGGGGAGGGGCAGGCAGTTGACATGGGAGGGGCAGGGACTTGGGAGGGGACTGGGGACATGGGAACGGACTAGGGACTTGGGAGGGCCAGGGAATTGGGAGGGGCAGGCAGTTGGGAGGGGACTGGGGATATGGGAGGGGCAGGGACTTGGGAGGGGAGTGGGCACTTGGGAGGGGAGTGGGGACATGGGAGGGGCAGAGACTGGGGAGGGGACTGGGAACATGGGAGGTTCAGGTACTTGGGAGGGGACTGGGGACTTGGGAAGGGACGGTGGACATGGGAGGGGCAGGGACTGGGGTGGGGACTGGGAACTTGAGAGGGGCAGGGACTTGGGAGAGGACTTGGGACCTGGGAGGGGCAGGGACTTGGGAGGGGCAGGGACTTGGGAGGGGACTGAGGACATGGGAGGGGCAGGGACTGGGGAGGGGCCTGGGAACATGGGAGGGGCAGGGACTTGGGAGGAGACTGGGGACTTGGGAGGGGACTAGGGACTTGGGAGGGCAAGGGACTTGGGAGGGGCAGGCAGTTCGGAGGGGACTGGGGACATGGGAGGGGCAGGGACTTGGGAGGGGACTGTGGACATGGGAGGGGCAGGGACTTGGGAGGGGCAGGGACTGGGGAGGGGATTGGGGACATGGGAGGCGCAGGGACTTGGGAGGGGACTTGGAACCTGGGAGGGGCAGGGACTTCGGAAGGGCAGGGACTTGGGAAGGGACGGGGGACATGGGAGGGGACTAGGGACTTGGGAGCGGCAGGGACTTGGGAGGGGCAGGCAGTTGGGAGGGGACTGGGGACATGGGAGGGGCAGGGACTTGGGAGGAGACTGGGTACTTGGGAGGGGACTGGGGACATGGGAGGGGCACGGACTGGGGAGGGGATTGGGAACATGGGAGGGGCAGGGACTGGGGAGGGAACTGGGCAAATGGGAGGGGCAGGGACTTGGGAGGGGCAGGCAGTTGGGAGGCGAATGGTGACATGGGAGGGGCAGGGACTGGGGAGGGGACTGTGGACATGGGAGGGGCAGGGACTGGGGAGGGGACTGGGTACTTGGGAGAGGACTAGGGACGTGGGAGGGCCAGGGACTTGGGAGGGGCAGGCAGTTGGGAGGGGATAGGCAGTTGGGAGGGGACTGGGGACATGGGAGGGGCAGTGACTTGGGAGGGGCAGGGACTGGAGAGGGGACTGGGGACATGGGAGGCGCAGGGACTTGGGAGGGGACTTGGGACCTTGGAGGGGCAGGGACTTGGGAGGGGCAGGCAGTTGGGAGGGGACTGGGGACATGGAAGGGCAGTGACTTCGGAGGGGACTGTGGATATGGGAGGGGCAGGCACTTGGGAGGGGACTGGGAACATGGGAGGGTCAGGGACTTGGGAGGGGCCTGGGGAATTGGGAAGGGACTGGGGACTTGGGAGGGGCAGGGACTGGGGAGGGGACTGGGGAAATTGGAGGGGCAGGGAGATGGGAGGGGACTGGGGACATGGGAGGGGCAGGGAGTGGGGAGGGGACAGGGAACATGGGAGGGGCAGGGACCTGGGAGGGGACTGGGGACATGGGAGGGGACTGCTGGCATGGGAGGGGCAGGGATTTTGGAGGGGCAGGGACTGGGGAGGGGACTGGGGACGTGGGAGGGGCATGGACTTGGGAGGGGACTGGGGACATGGGAAGGGACTAGGAACGTGGGAGGGCCAGGGGCTTGGGAGGGGCAGGCAGTTGGGAGGGGATAGGGACATGGGAGGGGCAGGGACTTGGCAGGGGACTGTGGACATGGGAGGGGCAGGGACTGGGGAGGGGCCTGGGAACATGGGAGGGGCAGGGACTTGGGAGAGGACTTGGGACCTGGGAGGGGCAGGGACTTGGGAAAGGACTGGGGACATGGGAGGGGACTAGGGACCTGGGAGGGCCAGGGATTGGTAGGGGCAGGCAGTTGGGAGGGGACTGTGGACATGGGAGGGGCAGGGACTGGGGAGGGGACTGGAAACATGGGAGGGACAGGGACTTGGAAGGAGACTGGGTACTTAGGAGGGGACTGGGGACCTGGGAGGGGCAGGGACTGGGGACGGGACAGGGAACATGGGAGGGGCAGGGACTGGGGAGGGGCAGGGAGTTGACATCGGAGGGGCAGGGACTTGGGAGGGGAATGGGGGCATGGGAAGTGACTAGGGACTTGGGAGGGCCAGGGAATTGGGAGGGGCAGGCAGTAGGGAGGGGACTGGGGACATGGGAGGGGCAGGGACTTGGGAGGGGACTTGGGACTTGGGAGGGGATTGGGGACATGGGAGGGGCAGAGACTGGGGAGGGGACTGGGAACATGGGAGGGTCAGGGACTTGGGAGGGGACTGGGGACTTGGGAAGGGACTGGGGACTTGGGAGGGGCAGGGACTTGGGAGGGGCAGGCAGTTGGGAGGGGACTGGGGACATGGCAGGGGCAGGGAGTGGGGAGGGGACAGGGAACAGGCAGGGGCAGGGACCTGGGAGGGGACTGGGGACATAGGAGGGGACTGCTGGCATGGGAGGGGCAGGGATTTGGGAGGGGCAGGGACTGGGGAGGGGACTGGGGACATGGGAGGGGCAGGGACTTGGGAGGGGACTGGGGACATGGGAAGGGACTAGGGACTTGGGAGGGCCAGGGACTTGGGAAGGCAGGCAGTTGGGAGGGGACTGGGGACATGGGAGGGGCAGAGACTTGGGAGGGGACTGTGGACATGGGAGGGGCAGGGACTGGGTTGGGGACTGGGAACATGAGAGGGGCAGGGACTTGGGAGAGGACTTGGGACCTGGGAGGGTCAGGGACTTGGGAGGGGCAGGGACTTGGGAGGGGACTTGGAACCTGGGAGCGGCAGGGACTTTGGAGGGGCAGGCAGTTGGGAGGGGACTGGGGACATGGGAGAGGACTTTGGAGGGGCAGGCAGTTGGGACGGGACTGGGGACATGGGAGGGGCAGTGACTTGCGAGGGGACTGTGGACATGGGAGGGGCAGGGACTGGGGAGGGGACTGGGAACATGGGAGGGGCAGGGACTGGGAAGGGAACTGGGCAAATGGGAGGGGCAGGCAGTTGGGATGCGAATGGGGACATGGGAGGGGCAGGGACTGGGGAGGGTACAGGGAACATGGGAGGGGCAGGGACCTGGGAGGGGACTGGGGACATGGGAGGGGACTGCTGGCATGGGAGGGGCAGGGATTTGGGAGGGGCAGGGACTGGGGTGGGGACTGGGGACATGGGAGAGGACTAGGGACTTGGGAGGGCCAGGGAATTGGGAGGGGCAGGCAGTTGGGAGGGGACTGGGGACATGGGAGGGGCAGGGACTTGGGAGAGGTCTTGGGACCTGGGAGGGGCAGGGACTTGGGAGGGGCAGGGACTTGGGAAGGGATTGGGGACATGGGAGAGGACTAGGGACCTGGGAGGGCCAGGGACTTGGGAGGGGCAGGCAGTTGGGAGGGGACTGGGGACATGGGAGTGGACTTGGGAGGGGCACGTACTAGGGAGGGGTAGGCAGTTGGGAGGGGACTGGGAACATGGGAGGGGCAGGGACTTGGGAGGGGACTGGGGACTTGGGAGGGGACTGGGGACATGGGAGGGGCAGGGACTGTAGAAGGAACTGGGAACATGGGAGGGTCAGGGACTTGGGAGGGGCAGGGACTGGGGAGGGGACTGGGGACATGGGAGGGGCAGGGACTGGGGAGGGAACTGGGCAAATGGGAGGGGCAGGGACTTGGGAGGGGCAGGCAGTTGGGAGGCGAATGGTGACATGGGAGGGGCAGGGACTGGGGAGGGGACTGTGGACATGGGAGGGGCAGGGACTGGGGAGGGGACTGGGTACTTGGGAGAGGACTAGGGACGTGGGAGGGCCAGGGACTTGGGAGGGGCAGGCAGTTGGGAGGGGACTGGGGACATGGGAGTGGACTTGGGAGGGGCACGTACTTGGGAGGGGTAGGCAGTTGGGAGGGGACTGGGAACATGGGAGGGGCAGGGACTTGGGAGGGGACTGGGGACTTGGGAGGGGACTGGGGACATGGGAGGGGCAGGGACTGGAGAGGGAACTGGGAACATGGGAGGGTCAGGGACTTGGGAGGGGCCTGGGGACTTGGAAAGGGACTGGGGACTTGGGAGGGGCAGGGACTGGGGAGGGGACTGGGGACATGGGAGGGGACTGCTGGCATGGGAGGGGCAAGGAACATGGGGGGGGCAGGGACCTGGGAGGGGACTGGGGACATGGGAGGGGCAGGACTTGGGAGGGGACTGGGGACATGGGAAGGGACTAGGAACGTGGGAGGGCCAGGGACTTGGGAGGGGCAGGCAGTTGGGAGGGGACTGGGGACATGGGATGGGCACTGACTTGGGAGGGGCAGGGACTGGAGAGGGGACTGGGGACATGGGAGGCGCAGGGACTTGGGAGGGGACTTGGGACCTTGGAGGGGCAGGGACTTGAGAGGGGCAGGCAGTTGGGAGGGGACTGGGGATATGGGAGGGGCAGTGACTTCGGAGGGGACTGTGGATATGGGAGGGGCAGGCACTTGGGAGGGGACTGGGAACATGGGAGGGTCAGGGACTTGGGAGGGGCCTGGGGAATTGGGAAGGGACTGGGGACTTGGGAGGGCCAGGGACTGGGGAGGGGACTGGGGAAATTGGAGGGGCAGGGAGATGGGAGGGGACTGGGGACATGGGAGGGGCAGGGAGTGGGGAGGGGACAGGGAACATGGGAGGGGCAGGGACCTGGGAGGGGACTGGGGACATGGGAGGGGACTGCTGGCATGGGAGGGGCAGGGATTTTGGAGGGGCAGGGACTGGGGAGGGGACTGGGGACGTGGGAGGGGCATGGACTTGGGAGGGGACTGGGGACATGGGAAGGGACTAGGAACGTGGGAGGGCCAGGGGCTTGGGAGGGGCAGGCAGTTGGGAGGGGATAGGGACATGGGAGGGGCAGGGACTTGGCAGGGGACTGTGGACATGGGAGGGGCAGGGACTGGGGAGCGGCCTGGGAACATGGGAGGGGCAGGGACTTGGGAGAGGACTTGGGACCTGGGAGGGGCAGGGACTTGGGAAGGGACTGGGGACATGGGAGGGGACTAGGGACCTGGGAGGGCCAGGGATTGGTAGGGGCAGGCAGTTGGGAGGGGACTGTGGACATGGGAGGGGCAGGGACTGGGGAGGGGACTGGAAACATGGGAGGGACAGGGACTTGGAAGGAGACTGGGTACTTGGGAGGGGACTGGGGACATGGGAGGGGCAGGGACTGGGGACGGGACAGGGAACATGGGAGGGGCAGGGACTGGGGAGGGGCAGGGAGTTGACATCGGAGGGGCAGGGACTTGGGAGGGGAATGGGGACATGGGAAGTGACTAGGGACTTGGGAGGGCCAGGGAATTGGGAGGGGCAGGCAGTAGGGAGGGGACTGGGGACATGGGAGGGGCAGGGACTTGGGAGGGGACTGGGGACTTGGGAGGGGACTGGGGACATGGGAGGGGCAGAGACTGGGGAGGGGACTGGGAACATGGGAGGGTCAGGGACTTGGGAGGGGACTGGGGACTTGGGAAGGGACTGGGGACTTGGGAGGGGCAGGGACTTGGGAGGGGCAGGCAGTTGGGAGGGGACTGGGGACATGGCAGGGGCAGGGAGTGGGGAGGGGACAGGGAACAGGCAGGGGCAGGGACCTGGGAGGGGACTGGGGACATAGGAGGGGACTGCTGGCATGGGAGGGGCAGGGATTTGGGAGGGGCAGGGACTGGGGAGGGGACTGGGGACATGGGAGGGGCAGGGACTTGGGAGGGGACTGGGGACATGGGAAGGGACTAGGGACTTGGGAGGGCCAGGGACTTGGGAAGGCAGGCAGTTGGGAGGGGACTGGGGACATGGGAGGGGCAGAGACTTGGGAGGGGACTGTGGACATGGGAGGGGCAGGGACTGGGTTGGGGACTGGGAACATGAGAGGGGCAGGGACTTGGGAGAGGACTTGGGACCTGGGAGGGTCAGGGACTTGGGAGGGGCAGGGACTTGGGAGGGGTCTTGGAACCTGGGAGGGGCAGGGACTTGGGAGGGGCAGGGACTTGGGAAGGGACGGGGGACATGGGAGGGGACTAGGGACTTGGGAGCGGCAGGGACTTTGGAGGGGCAGGCAGTTGGGAGGGGACTGGGGACATGGGAGAGGACTTGGGAGGGGCAGGTACTTGGGAGGGGTAGGCAGTTGGGAGGGGACTGGGGACATGGGAGGGGCAGTGACTTGGGAGGGGCAGGGACTGGAGAGGGGACTGGGGACATGGGAGGCGCAGGGACTTGGGAGGGGACTTGGGACCTTGGAGGGGCAGGGACTTGGGAGGGGCAGGCAGTTGGGAGGGGACTGGGGACATGGAAGGGCAGTGACTTCGGAGGGGACTGTGGATATGGGAGGGGCAGGCACTTGGGAGGGGACTGGGAACATGGGAGGGTCAGGGACTTGGGAGGGGCCTGGGGAATTGGGAAGGGACTGGGGACTTGGGAGGGGCAGGGACTGGGGAGGGGACTGGGGAAATTGGAGGGGCAGGGAGATGGGAGGGGACTGGGGACATGGGAGGGGCAGGGAGTGGGGAGGGGACAGGGAACATGGGAGGGGCAGGGACCTGGGAGGGGACTGGGGACATGGGAGGGGACTGCTGGCATGGGAGGGGCAGGGATTTTGGAGGGGCAGGGACTGGGGAGGGGACTGGGGACGTGGGAGGGGCATGGACTTGGGAGGGGACTGGGGACATGGGAAGGGACTAGGAACGTGGGAGGGCCAGGGGCTTGGGAGGGGCAGGCAGTTGGGAGGGGATAGGGACATGGGAGGGGCAGGGACTTGGCAGGGGACTGTGGACATGGGAGGGGCAGGGACTGGGGAGGGGCCTGGGAACATGGGAGGGGCAGGGACTTGGGAGAGGACTTGGGACCTGGGAGGGGCAGGGACTTGGGAAAGGACTGGGGACATGGGAGGGGACTAGGGACCTGGGAGGGCCAGGGATTGGTAGGGGCAGGCAGTTGGGAGGGGACTGTGGACATGGGAGGGGCAGGGACTGGGGAGGGGACTGGAAACATGGGAGGGACAGGGACTTGGAAGGAGACTGGGTACTTAGGAGGGGACTGGGGACATGGGAGGGGCAGGGACTGGGGACGGGAGAGGGAACATGGGAGGGGCAGGGACTGGGGAGGGGCAGGGAGTTGACATCGGAGGGGCAGGGACTTGGGAGGGGAATGGGGACATGGGAAGTGACTAGGGACTTGGGAGGGCCAGGGAATTGGGAGGGGCAGGCAGTAGGGAGGGGACTGGGGACATGGGAGGGGCAGGGACTTGGGAGGGGACTTGGGACTTGGGAGGGGATTGGGGACATGGGAGGGGCAGAGACTGGGGAGGGGACTGGGAACATGGGAGGGTCAGGGACTTGGGAGGGGACTGGGGACTTGGGAAGGGACTGGGGACTTGGGAGGGGCAGGGACTTGGGAGGGGCAGGCAGTTGGGAGGGGACTGGGGACATGGCAGGGGCAGGGAGTGGGGAGGGGACAGGGAACAGGCAGGGGCAGGGACCTGGGAGGGGACTGGGGACATAGGAGGGGACTGCTGGCATGGGAGGGCCAGGGACTTGGGAAGGCAGGCAGTTGGGAGGGGACTGGGGACATGGGAGGGGCAGAGACTTGCGAGGGGACTGTGGACATGGGAGGGGCAGGGACTGGGTTGGGGACTGGGAACATGAGAGGGGCAGGGACTTGGGAGAGGACTTGGGACCTGGGAGGGTCAGGGACTTGGGAGGGGCAGGGACTTGGGAGGGGACTTGGAACCTGGGAGCGGCAGGGACTTTGGAGGGGCAGGCAGTTGGGAGGGGACTGGGGACATGGGAGAGGACTTTGGAGGGGCAGGCAGTTGGGACGGGACTGGGGACATGGGAGGGGCAGTGACTTGCGAGGGGACTGTGGACATGGGAGGGGCAGGGACTGGGGAGGGGACTGGGAACATGGGAGGGGCAGGGACTGGGAAGGGAACTGGGCAAATGGGAGGGGCAAGCAGTTGGGAGGCGAATGGGGACATGGGAGGGGCAGGGACTGGGGAGGGTACAGGGAACATGGGAGGGGCAGGGACCTGGGAGGGGACTGGGGACATGGGAGGGGACTGCTGGCATGGGAGGGGCAGGGATTTGGGAGGGGCAGGGACTGGGGAGGGGACTGGGGACATGGGAGAGGACTAGGGACTTGGGAGGGCCAGGGAATTGGGAGGGGCAGGCAGTTGGGAGGGGACTGGGGACATGGGAGGGGCAGGGACTTGGGAGAGGTCTTGGGACCTGGGAGGGGCAGGGACTTGGGAGGGGCAGGGACTTGGGAAGGGACTGGGGACATGGGAGAGGACTAGGGACCTGGGAGGGCCAGGGACTTGGGAGGGGCAGGCAGTTGGGAGGGGACTGGGGACATGGGAGTGGACTTGGGAGGGGCACGTACTTGGGAGGGGTAGGCAGTTGGGAGGGGACTGGGAACATGGGAGGGGCAGGGACTTGGGAGGGGACTGGGGACTTGCGAGGGGACTGGGGACATGGGAGGGGCAGGGACTGGAGAGGGAACTGGGAACATGGGAGGGTCAGGGACTTGGGAGGGGCAGGGACTGGGGAGGGGACTGGGGACATGGGAGGGGCATGGACTTGGGAGGGGACTGGGGACATGGGAAGGGACTAGGAACGTGGGAGGGCCAGGGGCTTGGGAGGGGCAGGCATTTGGGAGGGGATAGGGACATGGCAGGGGTAGGGACTGGGGAGGGGCCTGGGAACATGGGAGGGGCAGGGACTTGGGAGAGGACTTGGGACCTGGGAGGGGCAGGGACTTGGGAAGGGACTGGGGACATGGGAGGGGACTAGGGACCTGGGAGGGCCAGGGATTGGTAGGGGCAGGCAGTTGGGAGGGGACTGGGGACATGGGAGAGGACTTGGGAGGGGCAGGCATTTGGGAGGGGACTGGGGACATGGGAGAGGACTTGGGAGGGGCAGGTACTTGGCAGGGATAGGCAGTTGGGAGGGGACTGGGGACATGGGAGGGGCAGTGACTTGGGAGGGGACTGTGGACATGGGAGGGGCAGGGACTGGGGAGGGGACTGGAAACATGGGAGGGGCAGGGACTTGGGAGGAGACTGGGTACTTGGGAGGGGACTGGGGACATGGGAGGGGCAGGGACTGGGGAGGGGACTGGGTACTTGGGAGGGGACTGGGGACATGGGAGGGGCAGGGACTGGGGAGGGGACTGGGAATATGGGAGGGGCAGGGACTTGGGAGGGGCAGGCAGTTGGGAGGCGAATGGGGATATGGGAGGTGCAGGGACTGGGGAGGGGACAGGGAACATGGGAGGGGCAGGGACCTGGGAGGGGACTGGTGACATGGGAGGGGACTGCTGGCATGGGAGCGGCAGGGATTTGGGAGGAGCAGGGACTGGGGAGGGGACTGGGGACATTGGAGGGGCAGGGACTTGGGAGGGGACTGGGGACATGGGAAGGGACTAGGGACTTGGGAGGGCCAGGGACTTGGGAGGGGCAGGCAGTTGGGAGGGGACTGGGGACATGGGAGGGGAGGGAGTAGGGAGGGGACAGGGAATATGGGAGGGGCAGGGACCTGGGAGGGGACTGCTGGCATGGGAGGGCCAGGGAATTGGGAGGGGCAGGGACTGGGGAGGGGACTGGGAACATGGGAGGGGCAGGGACTTGGGAGAGGACTTGGGACCTGGGAGGGCCAGGGATTGGTAGGGGAAGGCAGTTGGGAGGGGACTGGGGACATGGGAGGGGCAGTGACTTGGGAGGGGAATGGGAACATGGGAGGGGCAGGGACTTGGGAGGAGACTGGGTACTTGGGAGGGGACTGGGGACATGGGAGGGGCAGGGACTGGAGAGGGGACTGCTGGCATGGGAGGCGCAGGGACTTGGGAGGGGACTTGGGACCTGGGAGGGGCAGGGACTTGGGATGGGCGGGGACTTGGGAAGGGACTGGGGACATGGGAGGGGACTGGGGACATGGGAGGGGCAGTGACTTCGGAGGGGACTATGGAGATGGGAGGTGCAGGGACTGGGGAGGGGACTGGGAACATGGGAGGGTCAGGGACTTGGGAGGGGCCTGGGGAATTGGGAAGGGACTGGGGACTTGGGAGGGCCAGGGGCTTGGGAGGGGCAGGCAGTTGGGAGGGGATAGGGACATGGGAGGGGCAGGGACTTGGGAGGGGACTGTGGACATGGGAGGGGCAGGGACTTGGGAGAGGACTTGGGACCTGGGAGGGGCAGGGACTTGGGAAGGGACTGGGGACATGGGAGGGCCAGGGATTGGTAGGGGCAGGCAGTTGGGAGGGGACTGGGGACATGGGAGAGGACTTGGGAGGGGCAGGTACTTGGGAGGGATAGGCAGTTGGGAGGGGACTGGGGACATGGGAGGGGCAGTGACTTGGGAGGGGCTGTGGACATGGGAGGGGCAGGGACTGGGGAGGGGACTGGAAACATGGGAGGGGCAGGGACTTGGGAGGAGACTGGGTACTTGAGAGGGGACTGTGGACATGGGAGGGGCAGGGACTGGGGAGGGGACTGGGAACATGGGAGGGGCAGGGACTTGGGAGGGGCAGGCAGTTGGGAGGCGAATGGGGATATGGGAGGGGCAGGGACTGGGGAGGGGACAGGGAACATGGGAGGGGCAGGGACTGGGGAGGGGCAGGCAGTTGACATGGGAGGGGCAGGGACTTGGGAGGGGACTGGGGACATGGGAAGGGACTAGGGACTTGGGAGGGCCAGGGAATTGGGAGGGGCAGGCAGTTGGGTGGGGACTGCGGACATGGGAGGGGCAGAGACTTGGGAGGGGACTGGGGACTTGGGAGGGGACTGGGGACATGGGAGGGGCAGAGACTGGGGAGGGGACTGGGAACATGGGAGGGTCAGGGACTTGGGAGGGGACTTGGGAAGGGACTGGGGACTTGGGAGGGGCAGGCAGTTGGGAGGGGACTGGGGACATGGGAGGGGCAGGGAGTGGGGAGAAGACAGGGAACATGGGAGGGGCAGGGACCTGGGAGGGGACTGGGGACATAGGAGGGGACTGCTGGCATGGGAGGGGCAGGGATTTGGGAGGGGCAGGGACTGGGGAGGGGAGTGGGGACATGGGAGGGGCAGGGACTTGGGGGGGGACTGGGGACATGGGAAGGGACTAGGGACTTGGGAGGGCCAGGGACTTGGGAAGGCAGGCAGTTGGGAGGGGACTGGGGACATGGGAGGGGCAGGGACTTGGGAGGGGACTGTGGACATGGGAGGGGCAGGGACTGGGGTGGGGACTGGGAACATGAGAGGGGCAGGGACTTGGGAGAAGACTTGGGACCTGGGAGGGGCAGGGACTTGGGAGGGGCAGGGACTTGGGAGGGGACTTGGAACCTGGGAGGGGCAGGGACTTGGGAGGGGCAGGGACTTGGGAAGGGACGGGGGACATGGGAGAGGACTTGGGAGGGGCAGGTACTTGGCAGGGATAGGCAGTTGGGAGGGTACTGGGGACATGGGAGGGGCAGGGAATGGGGAGGGGACAGGGAACATGGGAGGGGCAGGGACCTGGGAGGGGACTGGGGACATAGGAGGGGACTGCTGGCATGGGAGGGGCAGGGATTTGGGAGGGGCAGGGACCTGGGAGGGGACTGGGGACATGGGAAGGGACTAGGGACTTGGGAGGGCCAGGGACTTGGGAAGGTAGGCAGTTGGGAGGGGACTGGGGACATGGGAGGGGCAGGGACTTGGGAGGGGACTGTGGACATGGGAGGGGCAGGGACTGGGGTGGGGACTGGGAACATGAGAGGGGCAGGGACTTGGGAGAAGACTTGGGACCTGGGAGGGGCAGGGACTTGGGAGCGGCAGGGACTTGGGAGGGGACTTGGAACCTGGGAGGGGCAGGGACTTGGGAGGGGCAGGGACTTGGGAAGGGACGGGGGACATGGGAGGGGACTAGGGACTAGGGAGCGGCAGGGACTTGGGAGGGGCAGGCAGTTGGGAGGGGACTGGGGACATGGGAGAGGACTTGGGAGGGGCAGGTACTTGGGAGGGGTAGGCAGTTGGGAGGGGACTGGGGACACGGGAGGGGCAGTGACTTGGGAGGAGACTGGGTACTTGGGAGGGGACTGGGGACATGGGAGGGGCAGAGACTGGGGAGGGGACTGGGAACATGGGAGGGGCAGGGACTGGGGAGGGGACTGGGCAAATGGGAGGGGCAGGGACTGGGGAGGGGAGAGGGAACATGGGAGGGGCAGGGACTGGGGAGGGGACATGGAACATGGGAGGGGCAGGGACCTGGGAGGGGACTGGGGACATAGGAGGGGACTGCTGGCATGGGAGGGGCAGGGATTTGGGAGGGGCAGGGACTGGGGAGGGGACTGGGGACATGGGAGGGGGAGGGACTAGGGAGGGGACTCGGGACATGGGAAGGGACTAGGGACTTGGTAGGGCCAGGGACTTGGGAGGGGCAGGCAGTTGGGAGGGGACTGGGGACATGGGAGGGGACTAGGGACTTGGGAGGGGAAGGGACTGGGAGGGGACTGGGGACACGGGAGGGGCAGGGACTTGGGAGGGGCAGGGACTGGAGAGGGGACTGGGGACATGGGAGGCGCAGGGACTTGGGAGGGGACTTGGGACCTGGGAGGGGCAGGGACTTGGGATGGGCAGGGACTTGGGAAGGGACAGGGGACATGGGAGGGGACTAGGGACTTGGGAGGGGCAGGGACTTGGGAGGGGCAGGCATTTGGGAGGGGACTGGGGACATGGGAGGGGCAGTGACTTCGGAGGGGACTATGGACATGGGAGGGGCAGGGACTGGAGAGGGGACTGGGAACATGGGAGGGTCAGGGACTTGGGAGGGGCCTGGGGAATTGGGAAGGGACTGGGGACTTGGGAGCGGCAGGGACTGGGGAGGGGACTGGGCAAATGGGAGGGGCAGGGACTTGGGAGGGGACTGGGGACATGGGAGGGGACTGGGGACATCGGAGGGGCAGGGACTGGGGAGGGGACTGGGGATATGGGAGGGGACTAGGGACTTGGGAGGAGAAGGGACTGGGAGGGGACTGGGGACACAGGAGGGGCAGGGACTTGGGAGTGGCAGGGACTGGGGAGGGGACTGGGGACATGGGAGCGGCAGGGACCTGGGAGGGGACTGGGGACATGGGAGGGGCAGGGATTTGGGAGGGGGAGGGACTGGGGAGGGGACTGGGGACATGGGAGTGGCCTGGACCTGGGAGGGGACTGGGGATATGGGAAGGGACTAGGGACTTGGGAGGGCCAGGGACTTTGGAGGGGCAGGGAGTTGGGAGGGGACTGTGGACATGGGAGGGGCAGGGACTTGGGAGGGGACTGGGAACATGGAAGGAGCAGGGACTTGAGAGGGGACTACGGACATGGGAGGGGACTAGGGACCTGGGAGGGGAAGGGACTGGGAGGGGACTGGGGACACGGGAGGGGCAGGGAATTGGGAGGGGCAGGGACTGGAGAGGGGACTGGGGACATGGGAGGCGCAGGGACTTGGGTGGGGACTAGGGACCTGGGAGGGGCAGGGAATTGGTAGGGGCAGGGACTTGGGAGGGGACTGGGGACATGGGAGGAGACGAGGGACTTGGGAGGGGACTAGGAACATGGGAGGGGCAGGGACTTGGGAGGAGACTGGGGACTTGGGAGGGGACTGGGGACATGGGAGGGGACCAAGGACCTGGGAGGGCCAGGGACATGGGAGGGGTAGGCAGTTGGGAGGGGACTGGGGACATGGGAGTGGTAGTGACTTGGGAGGGGACTGTGGACATGGGAGGGGCAGGGAGTGGGGAGGGGACTTGAGACCTGGGAGGGGCAGGGACTTGGGAGGGGCAGGGACTTGGGAGGGGCAGGCAGTTGGGAGGGGACTGGGGACATGGGAGGGGCAGGGACTTGGAAGGGGACTGTGGACATGGGAGGGGCAGGGACTTGGGAGGGGCAGGGACTGGGGAGGGGACTGGGGACATGGGAGGGGCAGGGACTTGAAAGGGGCAGGGACTGGGGAGGGGACTGTGGACATGGGAGGGGCAGGGACTTGAAAGGGGCAGGGACTGGGGAGGGGACTGGGGACATGGGAGGGGCAGGGACTTGGGAGGGGCAGGGACTTGGGAAGGGACGGGGGACATGGGAGGGGACTAGGGACTTGGGAGCGGCAGGGACTTGGGAGGGGCAGGCAGTTGGGAGGGGTCTGGGGACATGGGGGGGCAGTGACTTGGGAGGGGAATGGGGACTTGGGAGGGGCAGGGACTTGGAAGGGGCAGGGATTGGGAAGGGGACTGGGGACATGGGAGGGGCAGGGACTTGGTAGTGGCAGGGAGTGGGGAGGGGACTGGGGACAAGGGAGGGGCAGGGACTTGGGAAGGGACTGGGGACTTGGGAGGGGCAGGGACTGGGGAGGGGACTGGGGACATGGGAGGGGCAGGGACTTGGGAGGGGACTGGGGACATGGGAGGGGACTGGGGACATGGGAGGTGCAGGGACTTGGGAAGGGACTGGGGACTTGGGAGGGGCAGGGACTGGGGAGGGAACTGGGGACATGGGAGGGGCAGGGACTTGGTAGTGGCAGGGAGTGGGGAGGGGACTGGGGACAAGGGAGGGGCAGGGACTTGGGAAGGGACTGGGGACTTGGGAGGGGCAGGGACTGGGGAGGGGACTGGGGACATGGGAGGGGCAGGTACTTGGGAGGGGACTGGGGACATGGGAGGGGTAGGGACTTGGAAGGGGCAGGTACTGGGGAGGGGACTGGGGACTTGGGAGGGGCAGGGACTTGGGAGGGGACCGGAGAGATAGGAGGGGACTGGGGACGTGGGAGGGGCAGGGACTTGGGAGGGGACTGGGTACTTGGGAGGGGCAGGGACTGGGGAGGGGACTGGGGACAAGGGAAGGGCAGGGACTTGAAAGGGGCAGGGACTGGGGAGGGGACTGTGGACATGGGAGGGGCAGGGACTTGAAAGGGGCAGGGACTGGGGAGGGGACTGGGGACATGGGAGGGGCAGGGACTTGGGAGGGGCAGGGACTTGGGAACGGACGGGGGACATGGGAGGGGACTAGGGACTTGGGAGCGGCAGGGACTTGGGAGGGGCAGGCAGTTGGGAGGGGTCTGGGGACATGGGGGGGCAGTGACTTGGGAGGGCACTGTGGACATGGGAGGTGGAGGGACTGGGGAGGGGACTGGTATCATGGAAGGGGCAGGGACTGTGGTGGGGACTGGGAACATGGGAGGGGCAGGGATTTGGGAGGGGGAGGGACGGAAGAGGGGACTGAGTACATGGGAGGGGCAGGGATTTGGGAGGGGGAGGGACTGGGGAAGGGACTGGGAACATGGGAGGGGCAGGGATTTGGGAGGGGGAGGGACTGGGGAGGGGACTGGGGACATGGGAGGGCCAGGGACTTTGGAGGGGCAGGCAGTTGGGAGGGGACTGTGGACATGGGAGGGGCATTGACTGGGGAGGGGACTGGGGACATGGGAGGGGCAGGGACTTGGGAGGGGAGTGGGGAAATGGGAGGGGACTGGGGACAAGGGAGGGGCAGGGACTTGGGAGGGGCAGGGACTGGAGAGGGGAGTGGGGACATGGGATTTGCAGGGATTTGGGAGGGGACTAGGGACCTCGGAGGGGCAGGGACTTGGGAGGGGACTGGGAACATGGGAGGGGCAGGGACTTTGGAGGGGACTGTGGACATGGGAGTGGGAGGGACTGGGGAGGGGACAGGGAACATGGGAGGGGCAGGAACTTGGGAGGGGACTGGGGACATGGGAGGGGACTGCTGGCATGGGAGGGGCAGGGAACATGGGAGGGGCAGGGACTTGGGAGGGGCAGGCAGATGGGAGGGGACTGTGGACATGGGAGGGGCAGGGACTGGGGAGGGGACTGGGAACATGGGAGGGGCAGGGACTTGGGAGAGGACTTGGGACCTGGGAGGGGCAGGGACTTGGGAGGGGCAGGGACTTGGGAAGGGACCGGGGACATGGGGGGGGACTAGGGACTTGGGAGCGGCAGGGACTTGGGAGGGGAAGGCAGTTGGGAGAGGACTGGGGACATGGGGGGGGCGGTGACTTGGGAGGGGACTGTGGACATGGGAGGGGAAGGTACTGGGAGGGGACTGGGGACACGGGAGGGGCAGGCAGTTGGGAGGGGACTGGGGACATGGGGGGGCAGTGACTTGGGAGGGGACTGTGGACATGGGAGGGGCAGGGACTGGGGTGGGGACTGGAAAAATGGCAGGGTCAGGGACTTGGGAGGGGACTGGGGACATGGGAGGGGCAGGGACTGGGGAGGGGACTGGGGACATGGGAGGGGACTAGGGAATTGGGAGGGGAAGGGACTGGGAGGGGACTGGGGACATGGGAGGGGCAGGGACTGGGGAGGGGACAGGGAACATGGGAGGGGCAGGGACCTGGGAGGGGACTGGGCACATGGGAGGGGAAGGGATTTCGGAGGGGGAGGGACTGGGGAGGGGACTGAGACATGGGAGGGGCAGGTACTTGGGAGGGGACTGGGGATATGGGAAGGGACTAGGGACTTGGGAGGGGCAGGCATTTGGGAGGGGATTGGGGAAATGTGAGGGGTGGGGACTGGGTACATGGGAGGGGCAGGGACTTGGGAGAGGATTTGGGACCTGGGAGGGGCAGGGACTTGGGAAGGGACTAGGGACCTGGGAGGGCCAGGGACTTGGGAGGGGCAGGCATTTGGGAGGGGACTGGGGACATGGGAGGGGACTTGGGAGGGGCAGGTACTTGGGAGGGGTAGGCAGTTGGGAGGCGACTGGGGACATGGGAGGGGCAGTGACTTGGGAGGGGACTGTGGACATGGGAGGGGCATAGACTGGGGAGGGGACTGGGAACATGGGAGGGGCAGGGACTTGGGAGGAGATTGCAGACATGGGAGGGGACTGGGGACATGGGAGGGGCAGGGACTTGGGAGGGGCAGGGACTGGGCAGGGGACTGGGGACATGGGAGGGGCAGGGCCTTGGGAGGGGCAGGGACTGGAGAGGGGACTGGGGACATGGGATTCGCAGGGACTTGGGATGGACAAGGGACCTCGGAGGGGTAGGGACTTGGGAGGGGACTGGGGACATGGGAGTGGGAGGGACTGGAGTGGGGACAGGGAACATGGGAGGGACAGGAACCTGTGAGGGGACTGGGGACATGGGAGGAGACTGCTGGCATGGGGGGGGCAGGGACCTGGGAGGGGTTTGGGGACATGGGAGGGGCATGGACTTGGGAGGGGACTGGTGACTTGGGAAGGGACTAGGAACGTGGGAGGGCCAGGGACTTGGGAGGGGCAGGGACTGGAGAGGGGTCTGGGGACATGGGAGGCGCAGGGACTTGGGAGGGGACTAGGGACCTGGGAGGGGGAGGGACTGGGGAGGGGACAGGGAACATGGGAGGGGTAGGGACCTGGGAGGGGACTGGGGACATGGGAGGGGACTGCTGGCATGGGAGGGGCAGGGAACATTGGAGGGGCAGGGACCTGTGAGGGGAATGGGGACATGGGAGGGGCATGGACTTGGGAGGGGACTGGGGACATGGGAAGGGACTAGGAACGTGGGAGGGCCAGGGACTTGGGAGGGGCAGGCAGTTGGGAGGGCACTGGGGACTTGGGAGGGTCAGGGACTGGGGAGGGGACTGGGGACATGTGAGGCGCAGGGACTTGGGAGGGGCAGGCAGTTGGGAGGGGACTGGGGACATGGGAGGGGCAGTGACTTGGGAGGGGACTGTGGACATGGGAGGGGGAGGGACTGGGGAGGGGACTGGTAACATGGGAGGGGCAGGGACTTGGGAGGGGACTGGGGACATGGGAGGGGACTGGGGACATCGGAGGGGCAGGGACTGGGGAGGGGACTGGGGATATGGGAGGGCAGGGACTGGGGAGGGGACTGGGGACATGGGAGGGGCAGGGACTGGGAGGGGATAGGGAACATGGGAGCGGCAGGGACCTGGGAGGGGACTGGGGGACATGGAGGGGCAGGGATTTGGGAGGGGGAGGGACTGGGGAGGGGACTGGGGACATGGGAGGGGCAGGACCTGGGAGGGGACTGGGGATATGGGAAGGGACTAGGGACTTGGAGGGCCAGGGACTTTGGAGGGGCAGGCAGTTGGTGAGGGGACTGTGGACATGGGAGGGGCAGGGACTTGGGAGGGGAGCTGGCAACATGGGAGGAGCTGGGACTTGAGAGGGGACTGCGGACATGGGAGGGGACTGGGGACATTGGAGGGGCAGGGAATTGGGAGGGGCAGGGACTGGGGAGGGGACTGGGACATGGGAGGGGACTAGGGACTTTGGAGGGGAAGGGACTGGGAGGAGACTGGGGACACGGGAGGGGCAGGGAATTGGGAGGGGCAGGGACTGGAGAGGGGACTGGGGACATGGGAGGCGCAGGGACTTGGGTGGGGACTAGGGACCTGGGAGGGGCAGGGATTGGGAGGGGCAGGGACTTGGGAGGGGACTGGGACATGGGAGGGGACGAGGGACTTGGGAGGGGACTAGGAACATTGAGGGGCAGGGACTTGGGAGGAGACTGGGGACTTGGAGAGGACTGGGGACATGAGAGGGGACCAAGGACCTGGGAGGGCCAGGGACATGGGAGGGGCAGGCAGTTGGGAGGGGACTGGGGACATGGGAGTGGTAGTGACTTGGGAGTGGACTGTGGACATGGGAGGGGCAGGGAGTGGGGAGGGGACTTGGGACCTGGGAGGGGCAGAGACTTGGGAGGGCCAGGGACCTGGAGGGGCAGGGACTTGGGAGGGGCAGGGAATGGGGAGGGGAATGGGGACATGGGAGGGGCAGGGACTTGAAAGGGGCAGGGACTGGGGAGGGGACTGTGGACATGGGAGGGGCAGGGACTTTGAAAGGGGCAGGGACTGGGAGGGGACTGGGGACATGGGAGGGGCAGGGACTTGGGAGGGGCAGGAACTTGGGAAGGGACGGGGGACATGGGGGGGACTAGGGACTTGGGAGCGGCAGGGACTTGGGAGGGGAAGGCAGTTGGGAGGGGACTGGGGACATGGGGTGGCGGTGACTTGGGAGGGGACTGTGGACATGGGAGGGGAAGGGACTGGGAGGGACTGGGGACACGGGAGGGGCAGGCAGTTGGGAGGGGACTGGGGACATGGGGGGGCAGTGACTTGGGAGGGGACTGTGGACATGGGAGGGGGAGGGAATGGGGAGGGGACTTGTAACATGGGAGGGGCAGGGACTGGGGTGGGGACTGGAAAAATGGCAGGGTCAGGACTTGGGAGGGGACTGGGACATGGGAGGGGCAGGGACTGGGGAGGGGACTGGGGACATGGGAGGGGACTAGGGAATTGGGAGGGGAAGGGACTGGGAGGGGTCTGGGACATGGGAGGGGCAGGGACTGGGGAGGGACAGGGAACATGGGAGGGGAAGGGATTTCGGAGGGGAGGACTGGGGAGGGGACTGAGACATGGGAGGGCAGGGACTTGGAGGGGACTGGGATATGGGAAGGGACTAGGGATTTGGGAGGGGCAGGCATTTGGGAGGGGACTGTGGAAATGTGAGGGTGGGGACTGGAAACATGGGAGGGGCAGGGACTTTGGAGAGGATTTGGGACCTGGGAGGGGCAGGGACTTGGGAAGGGACTAGGGACCTGGGAGGGCCAGGGACTTGGGAGGGGCAGGGACTGGGGACGGGACTGGGGACATGGGAGGGACTGTGGACTTGGGAGGGGAAGGGACTGGGAGGGGACTGGGGACACGGGAGGGGCAGGGACTTGGGAGGGGCAGGCAGTTTGGAGGGGACTGGGAACATGGGAGGGCCAGGGACTTGGGAAGGGACTGGGGACATGGGAGGGGCAGGGAGGTGGGGAGGGGACACGGAACATGGGAGGGGAAGGGACCTGGGCGGGGACTGGGGACATGGGAGGGGCATGGACTTGAGAGGGGACTGGGACATAGGAAGGGAGTAGGAACGTGGGAGGGCCAGGGGACTTGGGATGGGCAGGCAGTTGGGAGGAAACTGTGGACATGGGAGGGGCAGGGACTGGGAAGGGGACTGGGAATATGGGAGGGGCAGGGACTTGGGAGAGGTCTTGGGACCTGGGAGGGGGCAGGGACTTGGAAGGGACTGGGACATGGGAGGGGCAGGGAATGGGGAGGGGACTGGTAACATGGGAGGGGCAGGGACTGGGAGGGGACTGGGGACATGGAGGGGCAGGGACTTGGAGGAGACTTGGGACTTGGGAGGGCCAGGGACTTGGGAGGGGTAGGCAGTTGGGAGGGGACTGGGGACATGGGAGAGGACTTGGAGGGGCAGGTACTTGGGAGGGGTAGGCAGTTGGGAGGGGACTGGGTACATGGGAGGGGCAGGGACTGGGGAGGGGTAGGCAGTTGACATGGAGGGGTAGGGACTTGGGAGGGGACTAGGGACTTGGGAGGGCCAGGGACTTGGGAGGGGTAGGCAGTTGGGAGGGGACTGGGGACATGGAGGGGCAGGGACTTGGGAGGGGACTGTGGAAATGGGAGGGGTGGGGACTGGGAACATGGGAGGGGCAGGGACCGGGGAGGGGACTTGTGACCTTGGAGGGCAGGGACTTGGGCGGGAACTGGGAAATGGTAGGGTAGGGACTTGGGAGAGGACTTGGGACATGGGAGGGGTAGTGACTTGAAAGGGGACTGGGGACATGGGAGGGGTAGTGACTTGAGAGGGGACTGGGGACATGGGAGGGGAAGGAACCTGGGAGGGGACTGGGGACATGGACGGGCAGGGATTTGGGAGGGGCAGGACTGGGGAGGGGACTAGGGACTTGGGAGGGCCAGGGACATTGGAGGGTCAGGCAGTTGGGAGGGGACTGTGGACATGGGAGGGGCAGGGACTGGGTAGGGGACTGGGAACATGGGAGGGGCAGGGACTTGGGAGGGGAGTGGGGAAATGGGAGGGGACTGTGGACATGGGAGGGGCAGGGACTGGGGAGGGGACTGGGAACATGGGAGGGGGCAGGGACTTGGGAGGGGACTGCGGACAAGGGAGGGGACTGGGGACATGGGAGGGGCAGGGACTTGGGAGGGGCAGGACCTGGGAGGGGGACTGGGGACATGGGAGGGGACTAGGGACTTGGGAGAGGACTTGGGACGTGGGGGGGCAGGGACATGGGAGGGGACTAGGGAAATGGGAGGGGACTTGGGAGGGGGAGGTACTTGGGAGGGGAATGGGAATATGGGAGGGTAGTAGGGACTTTGGAGGGGAAGGGACTGGAGGGGACTCGGGACACGGAAGGGGCAGGGACTTGGGAGGGGCAGGGACCGAGAGGGGACTGGGGACATGGGAGGCGCAGGGACTTGGGAGGGGACTAGGGACCTGGGAGGGCAGGGACTTGGGAGGGGCAGGCAGTTGGGAGGGGACTGGGGACATGGGAGGGGACGAGGGACTTGGGAGGGGACTGGGAACGTGGGAGGGGACTAGGGACCTGGGAGGGCCAGGGACATGGGAGGTGTAGGCAGTTGGGAGGGGACTTGGGACTTGGGAGGGGCAGTGACTTGGGAAGGGACTGTGGACATGGGAGGGGGAGGGACTGGGGAGGGGACTGTGGACCATGGGAAGGGCAGGGACTGGGGAGGGGACTTGGGACCTGGGAGGGGCAGGGACTTGGGAGGGGCAGGCATTTGGAAGGGGACTGGGGTCATGGGAGGGGCAGGGACTTGGAGGGGCAGGGACTGGGAGGGGACTGGGTTCATGGGAGACGCAGGGACTTGGGAGGGGAGTAGGGACCTGGGAGGGGCAGGGACTTGGGAGGGGCAGGGACTTGGGAGGGACTGGGAACATGGGAGGGGACTAGGGACATGGGAGGGCCAGTGATTGGTAGGGGTAGGCAGTTGGGGGGGGACTGGGGATATGGGAGAGGACATGGGAGGGGCAGTGACTTGGAGGGGACTGGGGACTTGGGAAGGGGCTGGGGACTTGGGAGGGGCAGGGACTGGGGAGGGGACTGGGCAAATGGGAGGGGCAGGGACTTGGGAGGGGCAGGCAGTTGGGAGGGGACTGGGGACATGGGAGGGGCAGTGACTTGGGAGGGGACTGTGGACATGGGAGGGGACTAGGGACCTGGAGTGACAGGGACTTGGGAGGGGCAGGCAGTTGGGAGGGGGATAGCGGACATGGGAGGGGCAGGGACTTTGGAGGGGCAGGGACTGGGGAGGGGACTGGGGACATGGGAGGGACTGGGGACTTGGGAGGGGCAGGGACTTTGGAGGGGCAGGCAGTTGGGAGGGGACTGGGGACATGGAAGACGCAGGGACTTGGGAGGGGAGTAGGGACCTGGGAGGGCAGGGACTTGGGAGGGGCAGGGACTGGGGACATGGAGGCGCAGGGACTTGGGAGGGGACTTGGAACCTGGGAGGGGCAGGGACTTGGGAGGGGCAGGGACTGGGGGGGGACTGGGGACATGGAGGCGCAGGACTTGGTAGGGGACTTGGAACCTGGGAGGGGCAGGGACTTGGGAGGGGCAGGGACTGGGGAGGGGACTGGGGACATGGGAGGCGCAGGGACTTGGGAGGGCGGGGGACTTGGGAGGGAACTGGGGACATGGGAGGGGACTTGGAAGGGCAGGTACTTGGGAGGGTTAGGCAGTTGGGAGGGACTGTGGCATGGGAGGGCAGTGACTTCGAAGGGACTGTGGACATGGAATGGGCAGGGACTTGGAGGGGCAGGGACTGGGGAGGGGACTGGGGACATTAGAGGCGCAGGGACTT
>JAUMJM010000356.1:0-40568 GCA_033558235.1 Neomorphus geoffroyi
ACTCGGGGGGGGTTGTTGGGGACACGGGGACGTCCCCATGGTGTCCCCTCGGTGTCCCCCAACCTCCTCATGGTCGGCTTTGATCTCCTGGTGTCCCTCAATGTCCCCTTGGTGTCGTCCTGGTGACGTCCCGGTGTTGTCACGGTGTCCTTGCGGTGTTGTCACGCTGTTGTCCTGCTGTCGTCGTGGCGGTGTCGTGGTTTCATCCCGGTGTGGTCTTGCTGTTGTTGCACTGTGGTTGTGGTGTTGTTGCGGTGTGGTCGCGCTGTGGTCGCTCTGTGGTCACGCTGTGGTCGCGCTGTCGTCGCGCTGTCGTCCCGGTGTCATCCCGCTGTGGTCGCACTGTCGTCCCGGTGTTGTCCCGGTGTTGTCACGCTGTCGTCGCGCTGTTGTCGCGCTGTCATCCCGCTGTCATCCCGGTGTTGTCGCGCTGTTGTCGCGCTGTCGTCGCGCTGTCGTCCCGGTGTTGTCCCGCTGTCATCCTGGTGTTGTCGCACTGTCGTCCCGCTGTCATCCTGGTGTTGTTGCGCTGTCGTCCCACTGTCGTCGCGCTGTTGTCGCGCTGTCGTCCTGTGTTGTTGCGCTGTCGTCCCACTGTCGTCACGGTGTTGTCGCGCTGTCATCCTGGTGTTGTCACGCTGTCATCCCGCTGTTGTCGTGCTGTTGTCGCGCTGTCGTCCCGGTGTTGTCGCGCTGTCGTCCCACTGTCGTCGTGCTGTCGTCCCACTGTCGTCCTGGTGTTGTCGCGCTGTCGTCGCGGTGTTGTCACGCTGTGGTCATGCTGTCGTCCCGCTGTCGTCGCGCTGTCGTCGCGCTGTCATCACGCTGTTGTCACGCTGTGGTCACGCTGTGGTCACGCTGTCGTCCCGGTGTTGTCGTGGTGTTGTCGCGCTGTCGTCACGCTGTCGTTCCGGTGTTGTCGCGCTGTTGTCGCGCTGTTGTCGCGCTGTCCCCAGGAGCGCAACGCCGAGAACGCCATCGAGGCGCTGAAGGAGTACGAGCCCGAGATGGGCAAAGTCTATCGCGCCGACCGCAAAGCCGTGCAGAGGATCAAGGCCCGCGACCTCGTCCCCGGGGACATCGCCGAGGTAGCAGGTGAGGGCGCACCTGGGCACACCTGGGGGCGCACCTGGGGGTCCCATTGGGGGCACCTGGGCACACCTGGGGGTCCCATTGGGGGCACCTAGGCACACCTGGGGGCACCTGGGGGCACCTGGGGGTCCCATTGGGGGCACCTGGGCACACCTGGTGGCACCTGGGGGCACCTGGGGGTCCCATTGGGGGCACCTAGGCACACCTGGGGGCACCTGGGGGTCCCATTGGGGGCACCTAGGCACACCTGGGGGCACCTGGGGGCACCTGGGGGTCCCATTGGGGGCACCTGGGGGCACCTAGGCACACCTGGGGGCACCTGGGGGTCCCATTGGGGGCACCTGGGCACACCTGGGGGCACCTGGGGGCACCTGGGGGTCCCATTGGGGGCACCTAGGCACACCTGGGGGCACCTGGGGGTCCCATTGGGGGCACCTGGGCACACCTGGGGGCACCTAGGGACAGCTGGGGGCACACCTGTGGCACCTGGGCACACCTGGGGGTCCCACTGGGGTCACCTGGACACACGTGGGGGCACCTGGGCACACCTGAGGCAACTGAGGGTCCCATTGGAGTGACCTGGACCTACCTGGGCACACCTGGGGGTCCCACTGGGGTCACCTGGGCACACCTGGAATTACCTAGGCACACCTGGGGCACCTGAGGGTCTCATTGGGGTCACCTGGGCACACCTGGGGTCACCTAGGGACAACTGGAGGCACACCTGGGCACACCTGGGGGTCCCATTGGGGTCACCTGGGCACACCTGGTTGTCCCATTGGGGTCACTTGGGCACAACTGGGGCACCTGAGGGTCCCATTGGAGTCACCTGGGCACACCTGGGGCACCTGGAGACACCTGGGGACACCTGGAGACACAGGGAGCCGCAGGTTGAGGGGGGCAGGAGATCCCAGTAAGACCCAGTGGCTCCCGGTAACTCCCAGTAACCCCCAGGAGCTCCCCTCCCCCCCTCCCAGTCTGTCCCAGTAACCCCCAGTAACTCCCAGTTCCCCCCCAGTTGGTGACAAAGTCCCGGCCGACATCCGGATCCTCTCGATCAAATCGACCACCCTGCGCGTGGACCAGTCCATCCTTACTGGTACGGACTGGGAGGGACTGGGAGGCACTGGGAGTGGACTGGGAGGGAACTGGGAGGGGACTGAGAGGGATTGGGAGGGACTGGGAGGGACTGGGGGGGACTGGGAGGGACTGGGAGGGGATTGGGAAGGACTGGGAGGCACTGGGAGGGGACTGGGAGGGGACTGGGGTGAACTGGGATGAACTGGGATGGATTGGTTAAACTGGGATGGACTGGGATGAACTGGGATGGACTGGGATAACTGGGCTGGAGTGGGAGGGACTGGGATGGACTGAGATAGATTGGTTAAACTGGGATGAACTGGGATAAACTGGGATGGACTGGGTTAACTGGGCTGGAATGGGTGAACTGGGATGAACTGGGATGAACTGGGATGGACTGGGATGGATTGGTTAAACTGGGAGAACTGGGCTGGAATGGGATGAACTGGGAGGGACTGGGTTGAACTGGGATAACTGGGCTGGAGCGGGTGAACTGGGATGAACTGGTTTGAACTGGTCGGGCAGGGGAGTCGGTGTCGGTGATCAAACACACGGAGCCGGTGCCCGACCCCCGCGCCGTCAACCAGGACAAGAAGAACATGCTCTTCTCCGTGAGTCACCTGGGCACACCTGGGCACACCTGGGCACACCTGGAGAGTCCCATTGGGGTCACCTGGCGTCACCTGGGGGCACCTGGGAGCACCTAGGGGTCTCATTGGGGTCACCTGGGGTCACCTGAGGGTACCTGGGCACACCTGGCCACATCTGGGGGTACCCGGGGTGTCCCATTGGGATCACCTGGGGGCACCTGGAGACACCTGGGGGCACCTGGGGACACCTAGGGGTCCCATTAGGGTCACCTGGGGTACCTGGGCACACCTGGGTGCACCTGGGGGGTCCCATTGGGGTCACCTGGAGACACCTGGGCACACCTGGGATCACCTGAGGGTACCTGGGCGCACCTGAGGGTACCTGGGGGGGGGGGTCCCACTGGGGTCACGTGGGGGCACCTGGAGACACCTGGGCACACCTGGGGGCGCCTGAGGGCACCTAGAGGTCCCACAGGTCCCACCATGCATCCCCTGGTGTCCCCATGTCCCCAGGTGTCCCCCCATCCCCAGGTCCCACAGGTCCCACCAGGCGTCCCCCAGTTCCCCAGGTGTCCCCCCCATCCCTTGGTGTCCCCCCCATCCCTTGATGTCCCCATGTCCCCAGGTGTCCCCCCATCCCTTGGTGTCCTCCATGTCCCCCATGTCCCCAGGTCTCCCCCCTCCCCCCATCCCTTGATGTCCCCATGTCCCCAGGTGTCCCCCCCATCCCTTGTGTCCCCCCATCCCTTGATGTCCCCAGGTGTCCCCCCATCCCTTGGTGTCCCCGTGTCCCCAGTTCCCCAGGTGTCCCCCCATCCCTTGGTGTCCCCATGTCCCAGGTGTCCCATGTCCCCAGGTCTCCCCCCTCCCCCCATCCCCTGGTGTCCCCATGTCCTGTGTCCCCCCATCCCCTGGTGTCCCCATGTCCCCAGGTGTCCCCCCATCCCTTGGTGTCCCCATGTCCCCAGGTGTCCCCCCATCCCTTGGTGTCCCCCCATCCCTTGATGTCCCCCCCATCCCTTGATGTCCCCCCCTCCCTTGATGTCCCCAGGTGTCCCCCCCATCCCTTGGTGTCCCCATGTCCCCAGTTCCCCAGGTGTCCCCCCATCCCTTGGTGTCCCCATGTCCCCAGGTGTCCCCCCATCCCTTGGTGTCCCCCCATCCCTTGATGTCCCCCCCATCCCTTGATGTCCCCCCCTCCCTTGATGTCCCCAGGTGTCCCCCCCATCCCTTGGTGTCCCCATGTCCCCAGTTCCCCAGGTGTCCCCCCATCCCTTGATGTCCCCCCCATCCCTTGGTGTCCCCCCATCCCTTGGTGTCCCCATGTCCCCAGTTCCCCAGGTGTCCCCCCATCCCTTGATGTCCCCATGTCCCCAGGTCTCCCCCTCCCCCCATCCCTTGATGTCCCCATGTCCCCAGGTGTCCCCCCATCCCTTGGTGTCCCCATCCCTTGATGTCCCCAGGTGTCCCCCCCATCCCTTGGTGTCCCCGTGTCCCCAGTTCCCCAGGTGTCCCCCCATCCCTTGGTGTCCCCATGTCCCCAGGTGTCCCCATGTCCCCAGGTCTCCCCCTCCCCCCATCCCCTGGTGTCCCCATGTCCTGTGTCCCCCCATCCCTTGGTGTCCCCATGTCCCCAGGTGTCCCCCCATCCCTTGGTGTCCCCCCATCCCTTGATGTCCCCCCCATCCCTTGATGTCCCCCCCTCCCTTGATGTCCCCAGGTGTCCCCCCCATCCCTTGGTGTCCCCATGTCCCCAGTTCCCCAGGTGTCCCCCCATCCCCTGGTGTCCCCCCATCCCTTGGTGTCCCCATGTGCCTTGGTGTCCCCATCCCTTGGTGTCCCCAGTTCCCCAGGTGTCCCCCCCATCCCTTGGTGTCCCCCCATCCCTTGATGTCCCCCCCATCCCTTGATGTCCCCCCCTCCCTTGATGTCCCCAGGTGTCCCCCCATCCCTTGGTGTCCCCATGTCCCCAGTTCCCCAGGTGTCCCCCCATCCCCTGGTGTCCCCCCATCCCTTGGTGTCCCCCCATCCCTTGGTGTCCCCATGTGCCTTGGTGTCCCCATCCCTTGGTGTCCCCAGTTCCCCAGGTGTCCCCCCATCCCTTGATGTCCCCAGGTGTCCCCCCATCCCTTGATGTCCCCCCCTCCATCCCCAGGTCCCACCAACCCCCCCCCCCCCCCCCGACCTTCCCCACGATGTCCCCCTCGCCGTCCCCAACCTCCCCCTCCCCCTCCAGGGCACCAACATCGGGGCTGGCAAAGCCGTGGGCATCGTGGTGGCCACGGGGGTGAACACGGAGATCGGGAAGATCCGGGACGAGATGGCGGCCACCGAGCAGGACAAGACGCCGCTGCAGCAGAAGTTGGACGAGTTCGGGGAGCAGCTCTCCAAGGTCATCTCGCTCATCTGCGTCGCCGTGTGGCTCATCAACATCGGCCACTTCAACGACCCCGTCCACGGCGGCTCCTGGATCCGCGGCGCCATCTACTACTTCAAGATCGCCGTCGCCTTGGCCGTCGCCGCCATCCCCGAAGGTGCGGGGCGCGGGGGGGGGGGGGGGGTGGTGGTGGTCATCCGTGATGTTCTAGTGACCATCCGTGGTCATCCGTGATGTTCTAGTGACCATCCGTGGTCAATTATGGGCTCCTAAAGTCCATCCGTGGTCATCCATGGTCTTCTAGTGACCATCCGTGGTCAACTGAGATCTTCTAGTGACCATCTGTGGTCATCCTCAATCTTCTAGTGACCATCCGTGGTCAATTGAGATCTTCTAGTGACCATCCGTGATCTTCTAGTGACCATCCGTGGTCAACTGAGATCTTCTAGTGACCATCCGTGGTCATCCATGATCTTCTAGTGACCATCCATGGTCAACTGAGATCTTCTAGTGACCATCCGTGGTCATCCGTGATCTTCTAGTGACCATCCGTGGTCATCCATGATCTTCTGGTGATCATCCATGGTCAACTGAGATCTTCTAGTGACCACGCGTGGTCAACTGAGATCTTCTAGTGACCATCCGTGGTCATCCATGATCTTCTAGTGACCATCCGTGGTCAACTGAGATCTTCTAGTGACCATCCATGGTCAATTATGGGCTCCAAAAGTCCATCCGTGGTCATCCATGATCTTCTAGTGACCATCCGTGGTCAACTGAGATCTTCTAGTGACCATCTGTGGTCATCAATGGGCTCCTAAAGTCCATCCGTGGTCAATCGGGATCTTCTAGTGGCCATTCTTGGTCATCCGTGACCTCCTAGTGACCACCCGTGGTCATCCATGGGCTCATCAACATCAGCCACTTCAACGACCCCGTCCACGGCGGCTCCTGGATCTGCGGCGCCATCTACTACTTCAAGATCGCCGTCGCCTTGGCCGTCGCCGCCATCCCCGAAGGTGCGGGCGCGGGGGGGGGGGGGGTGGTGGTCATCCGTGATCTTCTAGTGACCATCCATGGTCATCCGTGATCTTCTAGTGACCATCCGTGGTCAACTGAGATCTTCTAGTGACCATCTGTGGTCATCTATGATCTTCTAGTGACCATCCGTGATCTTCTAGTGACCATCCGTGGTCAATTGACATCTTCTAGTGACCATCCATGGTCATCCATGATCTTCTAGTGACCATCCGTGGTCAACTGAGATCTTCTGGTGACCATCCGTGGTCATCCGTGATCTTCTAGTGACCATCCGTGGTCATTGATGACCTCCCGACCTCCACCCATGGTCTTTGATGACCTCCCGACCTCCATCCATGGTCTTTGATGACCTCCCGACCTCCACCCCTGGTCATCGATGACCTCCTGACCTCCATCCATGGTCATTGATGACCTCCTGACCTCCATCCATGGTCTTTGATGACCTCCCGACCTCCACCCCTGGTCATCGATGACCTCCCGACCTCCACCCATGGTCTTTGATGACCTCCCGACCTCCATCCATGGTCTTTGATGACCTCCCGACCTCCATCCATGGTCATCAATGACCTCCCGACCTCCATCCATGGTCTTTGATGACCTCCCGACCTCCATCCATGGTCATCAATGACCTCCCGACCTCCATCCATGGTCTTTGATGACCTCCCGACCTCCATCCATGGTCATCGATGACCTCCCGACCTCCATCCATGGTCTTTGATGACCTCCCGACCTCCATCCATGGTCTTTGATGACCTCCCGACCTCCACCCCTGGTCATCGATGACCTCCTGACCTCCATCCATGGTCATTGATGACCTCCTGACCTCCATCCATGGTCTTTGATGACCTCCCGACCTCCATCCATGGTCTTTGATGACCTCCCGACCTCCACCCCTGGTCATCGATGACCTCCCGACCTCCACCCATGGTCTTTGATGACCTCCCGACCTCCATCCATGGTCATCAATGACCTCCCGACCTCCATCCATGGTCTTTGATGACCTCCCGACCTCCATCCATGGTCATCGATGACCTCCCGACCTCCATCCATGGTCTTTGATGACCTCCCGACCTCCATCCATGGTCATCGATGACCTCCCGACCTCCATCCATGGTCTTTGATGACCTCCCGACCTCCACCCATGGTCTTTGATGACCTCCCGACCTCCATCCATGGTCTTTGATGACCTCCCGACCTCCACCCATGGTCTTTGATGACCTCCCGACCTCCATCCATGGTCATTGATGACCTCCCGACCTCCACCCATGGTCTTTGATGACCTCCCGACCTCCATCCATGGTCATTGATGACCTCCCGACCTCCACCCATGGTCTTTGATGACCTCCTGACCTCCATCCATGGTCATTGATGACCTCCCGACCTCCACCCATGGTCTTTGATGACCTCCCGACCTCCATCCATGGTCTTTGATGACCTCCCGACCTCCACCCCTGGTCATTGATGACCTCCTGACCTCCACCCATGGTCATTGATGACCTCCCGACCTCCACCCATGGTCATCGATGACCTCCCCACCTCCACCCCTGGTCATCGATGACCTCCCGACCTCCACCCATGGTCATCGATGACCTCCCAACCTCCACCCCTGGTCATCGATGACCTCCCGACCTCCACCCCTGGTCATTGATGATCTCCTGACCTCCACCCATGGTCATCGATGACCTCCCGACCTCCATCCATTGTCTTTGATGACCTCCCGACCTCCACCCATGGTCATCGATGACCTCCCGACCTCCATCCGTGGTCTTTGATGACCTCCCAACCTCCACCCCTGGTCATCGATGACCTCCCGACCTCCATCCGTGGTCTTTGATGACCTCCCAACCTCCATCCATGGTCTTTGATGACCTCCCGACCTCCATCCATGGTCATCGATGACCTCCCGACCTCCACCCATGGTCATCGATGACCTCCCGACCTCCACCCATGGTCTTTGATGACCTCCTGACCTCCACCCATGGTCATCGATGACCTCCCGACCTCCACCCGTGGTCTTTGATGACCTCCCGACCTCCACCCATGGTCTTTGATGACCTCCTGACCTCCACCCATGGTCTTTGATGACCTCCTGACCTCCACCCATGGTCATCAATGACCTCCCGACCTCCACCCATGGTCATTGATGACCTCCCGACCTCCACCCGTGGTCATCGATGACCTCCCGACCTCCACCCATGGTCTTTGATGACCTCCCGACCTCCACCCCTGGTCATCGATGACCTCCCGACCTCCACCCCTGGTCTTTGATGACCTCCAACCTTCCCACATGGTCATCGATGACCTCCCGACCTCCACCCATGGTCTTTGATGACCTCCCGACCTCCATCCATGGTCTTTGATGACCTCCCGACCTCCACCCATGGTCATCGATGACCTCCCGACCTCCACCCCTGGTCATCGATGACCTCCCGACCTCCACCCATGGTCTTTGATGACCTCCTGACCTCCACCCATGGTCTTTGATGACCTCCCGACCTCCACCCGTGGTCTTTGATGACCTCCCGACCTCCACCCATGGTCATTGATGACCTCCCGACCTCCACCCGTGGTCATCGATGACCTCCCGACCTCCACCCATGGTCTTTGATGACCTCCCGACCTCCACCCATGGTCATCGATGACCTCCCGACCTCCACCCCTGGTCTTTGATGACCTCCAACCTTCCCACATGGTCATCGATGACCTCCCGACCTCCACCCATGGTCTTTGATGACCTCCTGACCTCCATCCATGGTCTTTGATGACCTCCCGACCTCCACCCATGGTCATCGATGACCTCCCGACCTCCATCCATGGTCTTTGATGACCTCCTGACCTCCATCCATGGTCATTGATGACCTCCCGACCTCCATCCATGGTCTTTGATAACCTCCCGACCTCCACCCATGGTCTTTGATGACCTCCTGACCTCCACCCATGGTCTTTGATGACCTCCCGACCTCCACCCCTGGTCATCGATGACCTCCCGACCTCCATCCATGGTCATTGATGACCTCCCGACCTCCACCCGTGGTCATCGATGACCTCCCGACCTCCACCCATGGTCTTTGATGACCTCCCGACCTCCACCCATGGTCTTTGATGACCTCCCGACCTCCACCCCTGGTCATCGATGACCTCCCGACCTCCATCCATGGTCATTGATGACCTCCCGACCTCCACCCGTGGTCATTGATGACCTCCCGACCTCCACCCCTGGTCTTTGATGACCTCCCGACCTCCACCCATGGTCATTGATGACCTCCCGACCTCCATCCATGGTCATCGATGACCTCCCGACCTCCATCCATGGTCTTTGATGACCTCCCGACCTCCATCCATGGTCATCGATGACCTCCCGACCTCCATCCATGGTCTTTGATGACCTCCCGACCTCCACCCCTGGTCATCGATGACCTCCCGACCTCCATCCATGGTCATCAATGACCTCCCGACCTCCATCCATGGTCTTTGATGACCTCCTGACCTCCATCCATGGTCATTGATGACCTCCCGACCTCCACCCATGGTCTTTGATGACCTCCCGACCTCCACCCATGGTCTTTGATGACCTCCCGACCTCCACCCCTGGTCATTGATGACCTCCCGACCTCCACCCATGGTCTTTGATGACCTCCCGACCTCCACCCATGGTCATCGATGACCTCCCGACCTCCACCCCTGGTCATTGATGACCTCCCGACCTCCACCCATGGTCTTTGATGACCTCCTGACCTCCACCCCTGGTCATTGATGACCTCCCGACCTCCACCCATGGTCTTTGATGACCTCCCGACCTCCACCCCTGGTCATTGATGACCTCCCGACCTCCACCCATGGTCTTTGATGACCTCCCGACCTCCACCCATGGTCATCGATGACCTCCCGACCTCCACCCCTGGTCATTGATGACCTCCCAACCTCCACCCATGGTCTTTGATGACCTCCTGACCTCCACCCATGGTCATCGATGACCTCCCGACCTCCACCCATGGTCTTTGATGACCTCCTGACCTCCATCCATGGTCATTGATGACCTCCCAACCTCCACCCATGGTCTTTGATGACCTCCCGACCTCCATCCATGGTCTTTGATGACCTCCCGACCTCCACCCCTGGTCATCGATGACCTCCCGACCTCCACCCATGGTCTTTGATGACCTCCCGACCTCCATCCATGGTCATCAATGACCTCCCGACCTCCATCCATGGTCTTTGATGACCTCCCGACCTCCATCCATGGTCATCGATGACCTCCCGACCTCCATCCATGGTCTTTGATGACCTCCCGACCTCCACCCATGGTCATTGATGACCTCCCGACCTCCACCCCTGGTCATCGATGACCTCCCAAGGTGTCCCCCCCCCCCGTGGTGACTGGTGGCCACATCTCCGCAGGGTTGCCGGCCGTCATCACCACCTGCCTGGCCCTGGGGACGCGGCGCATGGCCAAGAAGAACGCCATCGTGAGGAGCCTCCCGTCCGTGGAGACCCTGGGCTGCACCTCGGTCATCTGCTCCGACAAGACCGGCACCTTGACCACCAACCAGATGTCGGTCTGCAAGGTGGGCGTGGCCGGGACCTCCTGGGCGGGGGGGGGGTCCCCTGGGGTCTCCAAGGTCCTTCAAGGGTCTCCAAGAACCCCTTGGGGGTCTCCAAGGTTCTCCATGAACCCCTTGGGCGTCTCCAAGGTTCTCCAAGAAACTTTGGGGTCTCCAAGGTCTTCCAGGTCACCTTGGGGTCTCCAAGGTTTTTCAAGGTTCTCCAAGACCCCTTTGGGGTCTCCAAGGTTCTCCAAGAACCCTTGGGGTCTCCAAGGTCCTTCAAGGTTCTCCAAGAAACTTTGGGGTCTCCAAGGTCCTTCAAGGTTCTCCAAGACCCCTTTGGGGTCTCCAAGGTTCTCCAAGAACTCTTGGGGTCTCCAAGGTCCTTCAGGACCCCTTGGGGTCTCCAAGGTTCTCCAAGACCCTTTGGGGTCTCCAAGGTCCTTCAGGAGCTCCTCAGGTCCTGTTGGGTCTCCAAGGTCCTTCAAGACCCCTTGGAGTCTCCAAGGTTCTCCAAGACCCTTTGGGGTCTCCAAGGTCCTTCAAGGGTCTCCAAGAACCCCTTGGGGTCTCCAAGGTCCTCCAAGGTTCTCCAAGAACCCCTTGGGGTCCCTCTGGGATCTCCGAGGTCCCCGTGGTCCTCGTCCTCCCCCCACCCTGGACCTCCTTGACCTCTGACCTTCTCCCCCCCCCCCTCCCCACCCAGATGTTCATCGTGGACAAGGTGGACGGCGACGTCTGCTCCCTCAACGAGTTCTCCATCACCGGCTCCACCTACGCGCCCGAAGGAGAAGTGTGAGTCACCACGGGACCTTCCGGGAGGTCCTCGTGTGTCCCCACCCCTGGGACCCAGGGGTGGCCCTGGGGGGGACCTCTTGGGGGACGTTGGGTGGCCCTGGGGGACCTCAAGACACCTTGAGGAACCCCTTGAGATCTTGGAGGTTCCTCCTGACCGTGGTGGCCTCCAAGGGGACGTTGGGGCACCAAGGGGACCTCAAGAGGTCCTGGAGGACCTTGAGGAACCCCATGAGATCTTGGAGGTTCCTTGGGGTCTTGGTGGCCTCCAAGGGGACGTTGGGTGGGCCTGGGGGACCTCAAGACACCTTGAGGAACCCCTTGAGATCTTGGAGGTCCCTTGGGGTCTTGGTGGCCTCCAAGGGGACCTGGGGGACGTTGGGGCACCAAGGGGACCTCAAGAGATCTTGAAGAACCTTGAGGAACCTCTTGAGATCTTGGAGGTTCCTCGTCACCGTGGTGGCCTCCAAGGGGACGTTGGGGCACCAAGGGGACCTCAAGAGATCTTGAAGAACCTTGAGGAACCCCTTGAGATCTTGGGGGTTCCTTGGGGTCTTGGTGGCCTCCAAGAGGTCCTGAAGAACCTTGAGGAACCCCTTGAGATCTTGGAGGTCCCTTGGGGTCTTGGTGGCCTCCAAGGGGACCTGGGGGACGTTGGGGCACCAAGGGGACCTCAAGAGATCTTGAAGAACCTTGAGGAACCTCTTGAGATCTTGGAGGTTCCTCGTCACCTTGGTGGCCTCCAAGGGGACGTTGGGGCACCAAGGGGACCTCAAGAGGTCCTGGAGGACCTTGAGGAACCTCTTGAGATCTTGGAGGTCCCTTGGGGTCTTGGTGGCCTCCAAGGGGACCTGGGGGACGTTGGGGCACCAAGGGGACCTCAAGAGATCTTGAAGAACCTTGAGGAACCCCTTGAGATCTTGGAGGTTCCTCGTCACCGTGGTGGCCTCCAAGGGGACGTTGGGGCACCAAGGGGACCTCAAGAGGTCCTGGAGGACCTTGAGGAACCTCTTGAGATCTTGGAGGTCCCTTGGGGTCTTGGTGGCCTCCAAGGGGACGTTGGGTGGGCCTGGGGGACCTCAAGACACCTTGAGGAACCCCTTGAGATCTTGGAGGTCCCTTGGGGTCTTGGTGGCCTCCAAGGGGACCTGGGGGACGTTGGGGCACCAAGGGGACCTCAAGAGATCTTGAAGAACCTTGAGGAACCTCTTGAGATCTTGGAGGTTCCTCGTCACCGTGGTGGCCTCCAAGGGGACGTTGGGGCACCAAGGGGACCTCAAGAGATCTTGAAGAACCTTGAGGAACCCCTTGAGATCTTGGGGGTTCCTTGGGGTCTTGGTGGCCTCCAAGAGGTCCTGAAGAACCTTGAGGAACCCCTTGAGATCTTGGAGGTCCCTTGGGGTCTTGGTGGCCTCCAAGGGGACCTGGGGGACGTTGGGGCACCAAGGGGACCTCAAGAGATCTTGAAGAACCTTGAGGAACCTCTTGAGATCTTGAAGGTTCCTCGTCACCTTGGTGGCCTCCAAGGGGACGTTGGGGCACCAAGGGGACCTCAAGAGGTCCTGGAGGACCTTGAGGAACCTCTTGAGATCTTGGAGGTCCCTTGGGGTCTTGGTGGCCTCCAAGGGGACCTGGGGGACGTTGGGGCACCAAGGGGACCTCAAGAGATCTTGAAGAACCTTGAGGAACCCCTTGAGATCTTGGAGGTTCCTCATCACCGTGGTGGCCTCCAAGGGGACGTTGGGGCACCAAGCGGACCTCAAGAGGTCCTGGAGGACCTTGAGGAACCTCTTGAGATCTTGGAGGTTCCTCGTCACCGTGGTGGCCTCCAAGGGGACGTTGGGGCACCAAGGGGACCTCAAGAGGTCTTGAAGGACCTTGAGGAACCCCTTGAGATCTTGGGGGTTCCTTGGGGTCTTGGTGGCCTCCAAGAGGTCTTGAAGAACCTTGAGAACCCCTTGAGATCTTGGAGGTTCCTCATGACCATGGTGGCCTCCAAGGGGACGTTGGGGCGCCAAGGGGACCTCAAGAGGTCTTGGAGGACCTTGAGGAACCCCTTGAGATCTTGGAGGTCCCTTGGGCTCTTGGTGGCCTCCAAGGGGACCTGGGGGACGTTGAGGCACCAAGGGGACCTCAAGAGGTCTTGAAGAACCTTGAGGAACCCCTTGAGATCTTGGCGGTCCCTTGGGGCGGGGAGTTTCCTGAGTCCCCCACCCCGAGCTGGTGGTGTCCCCCGTGTCCCCCCCTGCCCTCACCGCGTTGTCCCCCCCCCCCCCCGTTGTCCCCTCCCCCCCCTGGTCCAGGCTGAAGCAGGAGAAGCCGGTGAAGGCCGGGCAGTTCGATGGGCTGGTGGAGTTGGCCACCATCTGCGCCCTCTGCAACGACTCCTCCTTGGACTCAACGAGGTCAGGGTTGTCCCCAAACCCCCCACCCCCCACCCCGTGATGCCACCACCACCATTGTCACCGTGGTGCCACCACCCCCACCGTGTCCTTGTCCCCAAAAAGGCCAAGGGCATCTACGAGAAGGTGGGCGAGGCCACCGAGACGGCGCTCACCTGCCTGGTGGAGAAGATGAACGTCTTCAACACCGACGTCCGCAGCCTCTCCAAGGTGGAACGGGCCAACGCCTGCAACTCCGTGAGTCCACCCGGGCCACCGGGACCTTCTCCTGGGCCACCGGGACCCTCTCGTCCCACCATGACCCTTCCAGGGCCACCACGACCCCCTCCTGGGCCACCAGGACCTCTCCTGGGCCACCAGAACCTCCCCTGGGCCACCAGGACCTTCTCGTCCCACCATGACCCTTCCAGGGCCACCAGGACCTCCCCTGGGCCACCAGAACCTCCCCTGGGCCACCAGGACCCTCTCGTCCCACCATGACCCTTCCTGGGCCACCAGGACCTCCCCTGGGCCACCAGGACCTTCTTGTCCCACCATGACCCTCCTGGGCCACCAGGACCTTCTCGTCCCACCATGACCCCTCCTGGGCCACCAGGACCCTCTCGTCCACCACCACCTCTCCTGGGCCACCGGGACCTCTTGTCCCACCACAACCCCTCCTGGGCCACCAGGACCTCTCCTGGGCCACCAGAACCTCCCCTGGGCCACCAGGACCTTCTCGTCCCACCATGACCCTTCCAGGGCCACCACAACCCCTCCTGGGCCACCAGGACCTCTCCTGGGCCACCAGAACCTCCCCTGGGCCACCAGGACCTTCTCGTCCCACCATGACCCTTCCAGGGCCACCAGGACCTCCCCTGGGCCACCAGAACCTCTCCTGGGCCCACCAGAACCTCCCCTGGGCCACCAGGACCCTCTCGTCCCACCATGACCCTTCCTGGGCCACCAGGACCTCCCCTGGGCCACCAGGACCTTCTTGTCCCACCATGACCCCTCCTGGGCCACCAGGACCTTCTCGTCCCACCATGACCCCTCCTGGGCCACCAGGACCCTCTCGTCCCACCACCACCTCTCCTGGGCCACCGGGACCTTCTTGTCCCACCACAACCCCTCCTGGGCCACCAGGACCTCTCCTGGGCCACCAGAACCTCCCCTGGGCCACCAGGACCTTCTCGTCCCACCATGACCCTTCCAGGGCCACCAGGACCTCCCCTGGGCCACCAGGACCTTCTCGTCCCACCATGACCCTTCCAGGGCCACAGGACCTCCCCTGGGCCACCAGAACCTCTCCTGGGCCACCAGAACCTCCCCTGGGCCACCAGGACCCTCTCGTCCCACCATGACCCTTCCTGGGCCACCAGGACCTCCCCTGGGCCACCCAGGACCTTCTTGTCCCACCATGACCCCTCCTGGGCCACCAGGACCTTCTCGTCCCACCATGACCCCTCCTGGGCCACCAGGACCCTCTCGTCCCACCACCACCTCTCTGGGCCACCGGACCTTCTTGTCCCACCACAACCCCTCCTGGGCCACCAGGACCTCTCCTGGGCCACCAGAACCTCCCCTGGGCCACCAGGACCTTCTCGTCCCACCATGACCCTTCCAGGGCCACCAGGACCTCCCCTGGGCCACCAGGACCTCTCCTGGGCCACCAGAACCTCCCCTGGGCCACCAGGACCTCTCTCGTCCCACCATGACCCTTCCTGGGCCACCAGGACCTCCCCTGGGCCACCAGAACCTCTCCTGGGCCACCATGACCCTTCCTGGGCCACCAGGACCTCCCCTGGGCCACCAGGACCTTGTTGTCCCACCATGACCCCTCCTGGGCCACCAGGACCTTCTCGTCCTACCATGACCCCTCCTGGGCCACCAGGACCTTCTCGTCCCACCACCACCTCTCCTGGGCCACCGGGACCTTCTCGTCCCACCATGACCCCTCCTGGGCCACCAGGACTTCCCCTGGGCCACCAGGACCTTCTTGTCCCACCATGACCCCTCCTGGGCCACCAGGACCTCTCCTGGGCCACCAGAACCTCCCCTGGGCCACCAGGACCCTCTCGTCCCACCATGACCCTTCCTGGGCCACCAGGACCTCCCCTGGGCCACCAGGACCTTCTCGTCCCACCATGACCCTTCCAGGGCCACCAGGACCTTCTCGTCCCACCATGACCCCTCCTGGGCCACCAGAACCTCCCCTGGGCCACCAGGACCTTCTCGTCCCACCATGACCCTTCCAGGGCCACCAGGACCTCCCCTGGGCCACCAGGACCTTCTCGTCCCACCATGACCCCTCCTGGGCCACCAGGACTTCCCCTGGGCCACCAGGACCCTCTCGTCCCACCATGACCCTTCCAGGGCCACCAGGACCTCTCCTGGGCCACCAGGACCTCCCCTGGGCCACCAGGACCCTCTCGTCCCACCATGACCCTTCCTGGGCCACCAGGACCTTCTCGTCCCACCATGACCCTTCCAGGGCCACCAGGACCTCCCCTGGGCCACCAGGACCTTCTCGTCCCACCATGACCCTTCCAGGGCCACCAGGACCTTCTTGTCCCACCATGACCCCTCCTGGGCCACCAGAACCTCCCCTGGGCCACCAGCACCTTCTCATCCCACCACCACCTCCCCTGGGCCACCAGAACCTCCCCTGGGCCACCAGGACCTTCTTGTCCCACCATGACCCCTCCTGGGCCACCAGGACCTTCTCGTCCCACCATGACCCCTCCTGGGCCACCAGGACCTTCTCGTCCCACCATGACCCCTCCTGGGCCACCGGGACCTTCTCCTGGGCCACCAGGACCCTCTCGTCCCACCATGACCCTCTCGTCCCACCATGACCCTTCCTGGGTCACCAGGACCTTCTCATCCCACTGTGACCCCCAATCTCATGGTGGCCCCCCATAACCACGTCCCCCAGCTCCTCCGGGTGCCCCGCGTCCCCCGTGGTGGCCCCCCGTCAGGACATCCCCGAGCTCCTCCAGGTGTCCCATCCCCACCTTCTCCCAGGTCCTCTGCCCTCCCCACGCCCCCGACCTCGTGGTGGCCCCCCATAACCACGTCCCCAAGCTCCCCCTCATGTCCCCGAGCTCCTCCAGGTGCCCCATCCCCACCTTCTCCCTGGTCCCCCGTGGTGGCCCCCCATAACCACGTCCCCCAGCTCCTCCAGGTGTCCCCGAGCTCCTCCAGGTGCCCCATCCCCACCTTCTCCCTGGTCCCCCGTGGTGGCCCCCCATAACCACGTCCCCCAGCTCCTCCAGGTGTCCCCGAGCTCCTCCAGGTGCCCCATCCCCACCTTCTCCCTGGTCCCTCGTGGTGGCCCCCCATAACCACGTCCCTCAGCTCCTCCAGGTGCCCCGCGTCCCCCGTGGTGGCCCCCCATAACCACGTCCCCCAGCTCCTCCAGGTGCCCCGCGTCCCCCGTGGTGGCCCCCCATAACCACGTCCCCCAGCTCCTCCAGGTGTCCCCGAGCTCCTCCAGGTGTCCCATGTCCCTCATGGTGGCCCCCCATAACCACGTCCCCAAGCTCCTCCAGGTGCCCCCGAGCTCCTCCAGGTGCCCCATCCCCACCTTCTCCCGCGTCCCCCGTGGTGGCCCCCCATAACCACGTCCCCCAGCTCCTCCAGGTGCCCCGCGTCCCCCGTGGTGGCCCCCCATAACCACGTCCCCCAGCTCCTCCAGGTGCCCCGCGTCCCCCGTGGTGGCCCCCCATAACCACGTCCCCCAGCTCCTCCAGGTGTCCCCGAGCTCCTCCAGGTGTCCCATGTCCCTCATGGTGGCCCCCCATAACCACGTCCCCCAGCTCCTCCAGGTGTCCCCGAGCTCCTCCAGGTGCCCCATCCCCACCTTCTCCCTGGTCCCTCGTGGTGGCCCCCCATAACCACGTCCCCCAGCTCCTCCAGGTGCCCCGCGTCCCCCGTGGTGGCCCCCCATAACCACGTCCCCCAGCTCCTCCAGGTGCCCCGCGTCCCCCGTGGTGGCCCCCCATAACCACGTCCCCCAGCTCCTCCAGGTGCCCCGCGTCCCCCGTGGTGGCCCCCCATAACCACGTCCCTCAGCTCCTCCAGGTGCCCCGCGTCCCCCGTGGTGGCCCCCCGTCAGGACGTCCCCGTGTCCCCCCCCAGGTCATCAAGCAGCTGATGAAGAAGGAGTTCACGCTGGAGTTCTCGCGCGACCGCAAGTCCATGTCCGTCTTCTGCTCCCCCGCCAAGGCCTCGCGCGCCGCCGTGGGCAACAAGATGTTCGTCAAGGTGGGACCCCGTCCCCACGTCCCCATCCCCCCCCTCCTCCTCCTCCTCCCCCTCCTCGGAGCGGCTTGGGTGACCTTGGTGGCCTTGGGTGACGTTGGGTGGTCTTGGATGGTCTTGGGTGACCTTGGGTGACCTTGGGTGACATTGGGTGACCTTGGATGGTCATGGATGGTCTTGGGTGACCTTGGGTGATGTTGGGTGGTCTTGGATGGTCATGGATGGTCTTGGGTGACCTTGGATGACCTTGGGTGATGTTGGGTGACCTTGGGTGGCCTTGGTTGACCTTGGATGACCTTGGATGATGTTGGGTGACATTGGGTGACCTTGGATGGTCTTGGATGACCTTGGGTGACCTTGGGTGGCCTTGGATGGTCTTGGGTGACATTGGGTGACGTTGGGTGGTCTTGGATGGTCATGGATGGTCTTGGGTGACCTTGGATGACCTTGGGTGATGTTGGGTGACCTTGGGTGATGTTGGGTGACCTTGGATGACCTTGGATGATGTTGGGTGACGTTGGGTGACCTTGGATGGTCTTGGGTGGCCTTGGGTGACCTTGGGTGACATTGGGTGACCTTGGGTGGCCTTGGATGGTCTTGGATGACCTTGGGTGGCCTTGGATGACCTTGAGTGACGTTGGGTGACCTTGGGTGGCCTTGGATGACCTTGGATGGTCTTGGATGACCTTGGGTGGCCTTGGATGACCTTGGGTGACCTTGGGTGACATTGGGTGACGTTGGGTGGCCTTGGATGGTCATGGATGGTCTTGGATGACCTTGAGTGATGTTGGGTGACGTTGGGTGGCCTTGGGTGGCCTTGGTTGACCTTGGGTGACGTTGGGTGACCTTGGGTGACGTTGGGTGGCCTTGGATGGTCTTGGGTGACATTGGGTGACCTTGGGTGGTCTTGGATGGTCTTGGGTGACCTTGGATGACCTTGGGTGATGTTGGGTGACGTTGGGTGGCCTTGGTTGACCTTGGATGACCTTGGATGATGTTGGGTGACGTTGGGTGACCTTGGGTGGCCTTGGGTGGCCTTGGATGGTCTTGGGTGACATTGGGTGACGTTGGGTGGTCTTGGATGGTCATGGATGGCCTTGGTTCACCTTGGATGACCTTGGATGATGTTGGGTGACCTTGGGTGGCCTTGGGTGGCCTTGGATGGTCTTGGGTGGCCTTGGATGATGTTGGGTGACATTGGGTGACCTTGGGTGACCTTGGGTGGCCTTGGATGGTCTTGGGTGGCCTTGGATGATGTTGGGTGACATTGGGTGACCTTGGGTGACGTTGGGTGACCTTGGATGACCTTGGATGGACTTGGTTGACCTTGGTTGACCTTGGGTGGTCTTGGGCGACGTTGGGTGACTTTGGGTGGCCTTGGATGGTCTTGGGTGACATTGGGTGACGTTGGGTGGTCTTCGATGACCTTGGATGACCTTGGCTGATGTTAGGTGACGTTGGATGGACTTGGTTGACCTTGGGTGGTCTTGGGTGACGTTGGGTGACCTTGGGTGGTCATGGATGGTCCTGGAAGGTTCTGGGTGGTCCCTACCCTCCCCCCGCCATGTCCCCTCCGGTCCCTCCTCCGCCCCAGCTCTTCCACGTCTCGGTGTCCCCAAGCTCCTCCCGATGTCCCCAAGCTCCCCCAGGTGTCCCCAAGGTCCCTCCCGATGTCCCCAAGCTCCCCCAGGTGTCTCCATCCCCACCTCCTCATGGTGGCCCCCCATAACCACGTCCCCGAGGTCCCTCCTGACGTCCCCAAGGTCCCTCCAGGTGTCCCCAAGGCCCCTCCTGATGTCCCCGAGCTCCTCCAGGTGTCCCCAAGCTCCTCCTGATGTCCCCAAGCTCCCCCAGGTGTCCCCATCCCCACCTCCTCATGGTGGCCCCCCATAACCACGTCCCCAAGGTCCCTCCCGACGTCCCCAAGGTCCCTCCAGGTGTCCCCAAGCTCCCCCAGGTGTCCCCAAGGTCCCTTCCGACGTCCCCAAGGTCCCTCCCGATGTCCCCAAGCTCCCCCAGGTGTCCCCAAGCTCCTCCCAATGTCCCCAAGGTCCCCCAGGTGTCCCATCCCCACCTTCTCCTGTGTCCCCCACCCTCCCCACCCCCCGCGACCTCGTGGTGGCCCCCCATAACCACGTCCCCGAGGTCCCTCCTGACGTCCCCAAGGTCCCTCCCGATGTCCCCAAGCTCCCCCAGGTGTCCCCATCCCCACCTCCTCGTGGTGACCCCTCCCCATAACCACGTCCCCGAGGTCCCTCCTGATGTCCCCAAGCTCCTCCCAATGTCCCCAAGGCCCCTCCAGGTGTCCCCAAGGTCCCTCCCGACGTCCCCAAGGTCCCTCCTGATGTCCCCAAGCTCCCCCAGGTGTCCCCATCCCCACCTCCTCATGGTGGCCCCCCATAACCACGTCCCCGAGGTCCCTCCCGGTGTCCCCAAGCTCCCCCAGGTGTCCCCATCCCCACCTCCTCATGGTGGCCCCCCATAACCACGTCCCCGAGGTCCCTCCCGACGTCCCCAAGCTCCTCCAGGTGTCCCCGAGGTCCCCACCCCGTGACCTCTCGCCGTTGTGTCCCCATGTCCCCCTCCCAGGGAGCCCCCGAGGGCGTCATCGACCGCTGCAGCTACGTCCGCGTGGGGACCACCAGGGTCCCCCTGACGGCGGCCGTCAAGGAGAAGATCTTGGCCGTCATCAAGGAGTGGGGGACGGGAAGGGACACCCTGCGCTGCCTGGCCTTGGCCACCAGGGACAACCCCCCCAAGAGGGACGAGATGGTCCTCGAGGACTCCACGCGCTTCGCCGAGTACGAGGTGAGCGAGGGAGGAGGCATCTCAGGGGGGTTTGGGGGGGGGAGGGGGTCTTGGGTGGCCTTGGGTGACGTTGGGTGGTCTTGGTTGGTCTTGGATGGTCTTGGGTGGATTTGGTGGCTTTGGGTGGCCTTGGGTGGCTTTGGTAGCTTTGGGTGGTGTTGGGTGGCCTTGGGTGACGTTGGGTGGTCTTGGATGGTCTTGGATGGTCTTGGGTGGATTTGGGTGGGCTTTGGTGGCTTTGGGTGGTCTTGGGTGGCCTTGGATGGACTTGGTTGGTTTTGGTTGGTCTTGGATGGTCTTGGGTGGCTTTGGTGGCTTTGGGTGGCCTTGGGTGGCATTGGGTGGTCTTGGTTGGTCATGGATGGTCTTGGGTGGCCTTTGTTGGTCTTGGTTGGTCTTGGGTGGCCTTGGATGGGCTTTGGTGGCTTTGGGGGACCTTGGGTGGCTTTGGTGACGTTGGGTGGTCCTGAGTGGCCTTGGATGGACTTGGTTGGTCTTGGTTGGTGTTGGGTCGCCTTGGGTGACCTTGGGTGGTCTTGGTTGGTCATGGATGGTCTTGGGTGGCCTTGGATGGGCTTTGGTGGCTTTGGGTGACCTTGGTTGGCCTTGGGTGGCCTTGGGTGACCTTGGATGGTCTTGGATGGTTTTGGGTGGCCTTGGGTGGCCTTGGATGGGCTTTGGTGGCTTTGGGTGACATTGGGTGGCCTTTGTTGGTCTTGGTTGGTCTTGGGTGATGTTGGGTGGCCTTGGGTGACCCATTTTTGGGTCCCTCCACCCCATTTTTGACGTCCCCTCTCTCCCCCCCTCGATGTCCCCAACCCCCATTTTTGATGTCCCCTCTCTCCCCCCTCTCTCCCCCCTTGATGTCCCCAACCCCCCCCGATGTCCCCTCGATGTCCTCTCTCTCCCCCCTCGATGTCCCCAACCCCCCCGATGTCCCCTCGATGTCCCCAACCCCCCCCTCGATGTCCCCTCGATGTCCTCTCTCTCCTCCCTCGATGTCCCCTCGATGTCCCCTCGATGTCCCCAACCCCCCCCATGTCCCCCCCCCACCTTGATGTCCCCAACCCCATTTTTGGGTCCCTCCACCCCAACCCCCCTCAATGTCCCCAACCCCCCCCACCTCGATGTCCCCAACCCCCATTTTTGATGTCCCCTCGATGTCCCCTCTCTCCCCCCTCGATGTCCCCAACTCCCCCTCGATGTCCCCAACCCCCATTTTTGACGTCCCCTCGATGTCCCCTTGATGTCCCCAACCCCCCCCCTCGATGTCCCCTCTCTCCCCCCTCGATGTCCCCTCGATGTCCCCTCGATGTCCCCTCTCTCCCCCCTCGATGTCCCCAACCCCCCCCTCGATGTCCCCTCGATGTCCCCTCTCTCCCCCCTCGATGTCCCCAACCCCCCCCTCGATGTCCCCTCGATGTCCCCAACCCCCCCCCATGTCCCCCCCCCCCCCTTGATGTCCCCAACCCCATTTTTGGGTCCCTCCACCCCATTTTGACGTCCCCTCCCCCATTTTTGACGTCCCCTCTCTCCCCCTCGATGTCCCCAACCCCCCGCCTCGATGTCCCCTCGATGTCCCCTCTCTCCCCCCTCGATGTCCCCAACCCCCCCCCTCTCGATGTCCCCTCGATGTCCCCAACGCCCATTTTTGATGTCCCCTCGATGTCCCCTCGATGTCCCCAACCCCCCCCCCCTCGATGTCCCCTCGACGTCCCCAACCCCCCCCCATGTCCCCCCCCCCCCTTGATGTCCCCAACCCCATTTTTGGGTCCCTCCACCCCATTTTTGACGTCCCCTCCCCCATTTTTGACGTCCCCTCTCTCCCCCCTCGATGTCCCCAACCCCCCCTCTCGATGTCCCCTCGATGTCCCCTCTCTCCCCCCTCGATGTCCCCAACCCCCCCTCTCGATGTCCCCTCGATGTCCCCTCTCTCCCCCCTCGATGTCCCCAACCCCCCCCGATGTCCCCTCGATGTCCCCAACCCCCCCCCATGTCCCCCCCCACCTTGATGTCCCCAACCCCCACCTCGATGTCCCCAACTCCATTTTTGGGTCCCTCCACCCCACCCTCAATGTCCCCAACCCCCATTTTTGATGTCCCTTCTCTCCCCCCTCGATGTCCCCAACCCCCCGCCTCGATGTCCCCTCGATGTCCCCTCTCTCCCCCCTCGATGTCCCCACCCCCCCCCCCTCGATGTCCCCTCGATGTCCCCTCTCTCCCCTCTCTCTCCCCCCTCGATGTCCCCTCGATGTCCCCTCGATGTCCCCAACCCCCATTTTTGATGTCCCCTCGATGTCCCCTCGATGTCCCCAACCCCCCCCCCCTCGATGTCCCCTCGACGTCCCCAACCCCCCCCCATGTCCCCCCCCCCCCCCTTGATGTCCCCAACCCCATTTTTGGGTCCCTCCACCCCATTTTTGACGTCCCCTCTCTCCCCCCTCGATGTCCCCAACCCCCCCTCTCGATGTCCCCTCGATGTCCCCTCTCTCCCCTCTCTCTCCCCCCTCGATGTCCCCTCGATGTCCCCTCGATGTCCCCAACCCCCATTTTTGATGTCCCCTCGATGTCCCCTCGATGTCCCCAACCCCCCCCCCCCGATGTCCCCTCGACGTCCCCAACCCCCCCCATGTCCCCCCCCCCCCCTTGATGTCCCCAACCCCATTTTTGGGTCCCTCCACCCCATTTTTGACGTCCCCTCCCCCATTTTTGACGTCCCCTCTCTCCCCTCTCGATGTCCCCAACCCCCCCTCTCGATGTCCCCTCGATGTCCCCTCTCTCCCCCCTCGATGTCCCCAACCCCCCCTCTCGATGTCCCCTCGATGTCCCCAACCCCAATTTTTGACGCCCCCTCCCCCATTTTTGACGTCCCCTCTCTCCCCCCTCGATGTCCCCAACCCCCATTTTTGATGTCCCCTCGACGTCCCCTCGATGTCCCCAACCCCCCCCTCGATGTCCCCAACCCCCCCCCGATGTCCCCTCGATGTCCCCTCTCTCCCCCCTCGATGTCCCCAACCCCCATTTTTGATGTCCCCTCGACGTCCCCTCGATGTCCCCTCGATGTCCCCTCTCTCCCCCCTCGATGTCCCCAACCCCCATTTTTGACGTCCCCTCGACGTCCCCTCGATGTCCCCAACCCCCCCCCGTCCCCCCTCCCAGACCGACCTGACCTTCGTGGGCTGCGTGGGGATGTTGGACCCCCCTCGCAAGGAGGTCCTGGGCTCCATCCGCCTGTGCCGCGACGCCGGCATCCGCGTCATCATGATCACCGGGGACAACAAGGGGACGGCCATCGCCATCTGCCGCCGCATCGGCATCTTCGGCGAGGACGAGGAGGTCACCGGGAGGGCCTACACCGGCCGGGAATTCGACGACCTCCCGCCGGCCGAGCAACGAGAAGCTTGTCGCCGCGCCTGCTGCTTCGCCCGCGTCGAGCCCACCCACAAGTCCAAGATCGTGGAGTTCCTGCAGTCCTTCGACGAGATCACCGCCATGGTGAGGGGGGGGGGACGGACGGGGGGACACCACACCGTGGACGGTGACGTGGTTATGGGGTCCCACCATGGATTTGAGGGGGGGTTTGAGGTTCTACCATGGATCTAAGGTGGGTTTTGAGGGGCCATCATGGATCTAAGGAGGGTTTTGGGGGGCCATCATGGATCTAAGGTGGGTTGTGGGGGGCCACCATGGATCTAGACGTGGTTATGGGGGGCCACCATGGATCTAAGGAGGGTTCTGAGGGGCCATCATGGATCTAAGGAGGGTTTTGGGGGGCCATCATGGATCTAAGGAGGGTTTTGAGGTCTCACCATGGATCTAAGGTGGGTTTGGGGGGGCCACCATGGATCTAAGGTGGGTTTTGAGGGGCCATCATGGATCTAAGGAGGGTTTTGGGGGGCCACCATGGATCTAAGGAGGGTTTTGAGGTCCCATCATGGATCTAGACGTGGTTATGGGGTTCCACCATGGATCTGAGTGGGTTTTGAGGTCCCACCATGGATCTAAGGAGGGTTTTGAGGTTCTACCATGGATCTAAGGAGGGTTTTGAGGTCCCATCATGGATCTAGACGTGGTTATGGGTTCCACCATGGATCTGAGTGGGTTTTGAGGTCCCACCATGGATCTAAGGAGGGTTTTGAGGTTCTATCATGGATCTAAGGTGGGTTTTGAGGTCCCACCATGGATCTAAGGAGGGTTTTGAGGTCCCACCATGGATCTAAGGAGGGTTCTGAGGGGCCATCATGGATCTAAGGTGGGTTTTGAGGGTCCATCATGGATCTAGACGTGGTTATGGGGTGCCACCATGGATTTGAGGTGGTTATGGGGTCCCACCATGGATTTGAGGTGGTTATGGGGGGCCACCATGGATCTAGACGTGGTTATGGGGTCCCACCATGGATTTGAGGTGGTTATGGGGGGCCACCATGGATCTAGACGTGGTTATGGGGTCCCACTATGGATCTGAGTGGGTTTTGAGGTTCTACCATGGATCTAAGGAGGGTTTTGAGGTCCCACCATGGATCTAGACGTGGTTATGGGGTTCCACCATGGATCTGAGGTGGTTATGGGGTCCCACCATGGATCTAAGGTGGGTTTTGAGGGGCCATCATGGATCTAAGGTGGGTTTTGGGGGGCCACCATGGATCTAAGGAGGGTTTTGAGGTCCCACCATGGATCTAAGGTGGGTTCTGAGGGGCCATCATGGACCACGACATGGTTATGGGGTCCCACCATGGATATAGACGTGGTTATGGGGTTCCACCGTGGATTTGAGGTGGTTCTGGGGTCCCACCATGGATCTGAGGAGGGTTTTGGGGGGCCATCATGGACCACGACGTGGTTATGGGGTCCCACCATGGATCTGAGTGGGTTTTGAGGTTCTACCATGGATCTAAGGTGGGTTGTGGGGGACTACCATGGATCTAGACGTGGTTATGGGGGGCCACCATGGATTTGAGGGGGGTTTGAGGTCCCACCATGGACCATGACGTGGTTATGGGGGGCCACCATGGATCTAAGGTGGGTTCTGAGGGGCCATCATGGACCACGACGTGGTTTTGAGGTCCCACCATGGATCTAAGGTGGGTTTTGGGGTCCCACCATGGATCTAAGGAGGGTTTTGAGGTCCCACCATGGATCTAAGGTGGGTTTTGAGGTCCCACCATGAATCTAAGGTAGGTTTTGAGGTCCCACCATGGATCTAAGGTGGGTTTTGAGGTCCCACCATGGATCTAAGGTTGATTTTGAGGTCCCACCATGGATCTCAACGTGGTTTTGGGGTCCCACCATGGACCTTGATGTGGTTATGGGGTTCCACCATGGATTTGAGGTGGTTATGGGGTTCCACCATGGATCTAAGGAGGGTTTTGAGGTCCCACCATGGATCTGAGTGGGTTTTGAGGTCCCACCATGGATCTAAGGAGGGTTTTGAGGTCCCACCATGAACCTCGACGTGGTTATGGGGTCCCACCATGGATCTAAGGTGGGTTTTGAGGGTCCATCATGGATCTAAGGAGGGTTTTGAGGTCCCACCATGAACCTCGACGTGGTTTTGGGGTCCCACCATGGATCTAAGGAGGGTTTTGAGGTCCCACCATGGATCTCAACGTGGTTTTGAGGTCCCACCACGCATCTCGACGTGGTTTTGAGGTCCCACCATGAACCTTGACGTGGTTTTGGGGTCCCACCATGGATCTTAGGACGGTTTTGAGGTCCCACCATGGATCTCAACGTGGTTTTGGAGTCCCACCATGGATCTCAGGAGGGTTTTGAGGTCCCACCACCCCTCTGAGCTGGTTTTCTTTCTCCCGGCCGTGTCCAGACGGGCGACGGCGTGAACGACGCGCCGGCGCTGAAGAAGGCGGAGATCGGCATCGCCATGGGCTCGGGGACGGCGGTGGCCAAGACGGCGTCCGAGATGGTCCTGGCCGACGACAACTTCTCCACCATCGTGGCGGCGGTGGAGGAGGGGCGGGCGATCTACAACAACATGAAACAGTTCATCCGCTACCTCATCTCCTCCAACGTGGGCGAGGTCGTGTGGTGAGCGCCGCGCCAGTCCCGACCAGTAGGGACCAGTAGGGACCAGTACGGACCAGTCCCGACCAGTCCCAAACAGTGGGGATCAGTAGGGACCAGTACGGACCAGTCCCGACCAGTCCCAAACAGTGGGGATCAGTAGGGACCAGTACGGACCAGTCCCGACCAGTCCCAAACAGTGGGGATCAGTAGGGACCAGTACGGACCAGTACGGACCAGTAGGGGCCAGTAGGGACCAGTACGGACCAGGAGGGATCAGTAGGGACCAGTAGGGATCAGTAGGGACCAGTACGGACCAGTAGGGACCAGTACAGACCAGGAGGGATCAGTAGGGACCAGTAGGGATCAGTAGGGACCAGTACGGACCAGTAGGGACCAGTAGGGATCAGCCCACCAGTAGGGATCAGTATGGACCAGTACAGACCAGTACCGACCAGTAGGAACCAGTAGGGATCAGTAGGGACCAGTACGGACCAGTAGGGACCAGTAGGGGCCAGTAGGGATCAGTAGGGACCAGTAGGGACCAGTAGGGACCAGTACAGACCAGTAGGGATCAGTAGGGACCAGTACTGACCAGTACAGACCAGTACGGACCAGACCACCAATAGGGACCAGTACGGACCAGTACCGACCAGTAGGGACCAGTACGGACCAGTACAGACCAGTAGGGACCAGTAGGGATCAGTAGGGACCAGTACGGGCCAGTACGGACCAGTACCGACCAGTAGGGACCAGTACAGACCAGGAGGGATCAGTAGGGACCAGTAGGGATCAGTAGGGACCAGTACGGACCAGTAGGGACCAGTAGGGATCAGCCCACCAGTAGGGATCAGTATGGACCAGTACAGACCAGTACCGACCAGTAGGAACCAGTAGGGATCAGTAGGGACCAGTACGGACCAGTAGGGACCAGTAGGGACCAGTAGGGGCCAGTAGGGATCAGTAGGGACCAGTAGGGACCAGTACAGACCAGTAGGGATCAGTAGGGACCAGTACTGACCAGTACAGACCAGTACGGACCAGACCACCAATAGGGACCAGTACGGACCAGTACCGACCAGTAGGGACCAGTACGGACCAGTACAGACCAGTAGGGACCAGTAGGGATCAGTAGGGACCAGTACGGGCCAGTACGGACCAGTACCGACCAGTAGGGACCAGTACAGACCAGGAGGGATCAGTAGGGACCAGTAGGGATCAGTAGGGACCAGTACGGACCAGTAGGGACCAGTAGGGATCAGCCCACCAGTAGGGATCAGTATGGACCAGTACAGACCAGTACCGACCAGTAGGGATCAGTAGGGATCAGTAGGGACCAGTATGGACCAGTACTGACCAGTAGGGACCAGTACGGATCAGTACGGATCAGTACAGACCAGTAGGAACCAGTAGGGACCAATACGGATCAGTAGGGACCAGTACGGACCAGTCCTGACCAGTACCGACCAGTAGGGACCAGTACGAACCAGACCACCAGTAGGGATCAGTACGGACCAGTATGGACCAGTACAGACCAGGAGGGATCAGTAGAGACCAGTAGGGACAAGTAGGGACCAGTACGGACCAGACCACCAGTAGGGACCAGTACGGACCAGTACCGACCCGTAGGGAGCAGTAGGGACCAGTCCCGACCAGTAGGGACCAGTAGGGACCAGTAGGGATCAGTACGGACCAGTACCGACCAGTACCGACCAGTAGGGACCAGTACGGACCAGTCCCGACCAGTACCGACCAGTAGGGACCAGTAGGGACCAGTACAGACCAGGAGGGATCAGTATGGATCAGTAGCGACCAGTAGGGACCAGTAGGGATCAGTAGGGACCAGTACGGACCAGTAGGGACCAGTACGGACCAGTACCGACCAGTCCCGACCAGTACCGACCAGTAGGGACCAGTACGGACCAGTACGGACCAGTACAGACCAGTCCCGACCAGTAGGGACCAGTACGGATCAGTAGGGATCAGTAGGGACCAGTACGGACCAGTGCGGACCAGTCCCGACCAGTAGGGACCAGTACGGACCAGTAGGGATCAGTAGGGACCAGTACAGACCAGTACAGACCAGTCCCGACCAGTACCGACCAGTAGGGAGCAGTAGGGACCAGTCCTGACCAGTAGGGACCAGTACGGACCAGTACAGACCAGGAGGGATAAGTAGGGACCAGTATGGACCAGTAGGGACCAGTACGGACCAGTGCGGACCAGTCCCGACCAGTACCGACCAGTAGGGACCAGTACGGACCAGTGACCACTCCCAGTCCCTCCCAGTCCCTCCCAGTCCCCTCCCAGTCCCTCCCAGTCCCTCCCAGTCCCCTCCCAGTCCCCTCCCAGTCCCTCCCAGTCCCTCCCAGTCCCCTCCCAGTCCCTCCCAGTTCCCTCCCAGTCCCCTCCAGTCCCTCCCAGTCCCCTCCCAGTCCCTCCCAGTGCCTCCCAGTCCCTCCCAGTCCCCTCCCAGTCCCTCCCAGTGCCTCCCAGTCCCTCCCAGTCCCCTCCCAGTCCCTCCCAGTCCCTCCCAGTCCCTCCCACTCCCTCCCAGTCCCCTCCCAGTCCCTCCCACTCTCTCCCAATCCCCTCCCAATCCCCTCCCAGTGCCTCCCAGTTTATCCCAGTTCCTCCCAGTCCCCTCCCAGTCCCTCCCAGTTTATCCCAGTCCCCTCCCAGTGTGTCCCAGTGCCCTCCCAGTTTATCCCAGTCCCCTCCCAGTCCCTCCCACTCCCTCCCAGTCCCTCCCAGTCCCCTCCCAGCCCCTCCCAGTTCCCTCCCAATCCCCTCCCAGTCCCCTCCCAGTCCCTCCCAGTCCCTCCCACTCCCTCCCAGTCCCTCCCAGTCCCCTCCCAGTCCCTCCCAGTCCCTCCCAGTCCCCTCCCAGCCCCTCCCAGTCCCCTCCCAGTCCCTCCCAGTCCCTCCCAGTCCCTCCCACTCCCTCCCAGTCCCTCCCAGTCCCTCCCACCCCCTCCCAGTCCCCTCCCAGCCCCTCCCAGTCCCTCCCAGTCCCTCCCAGTCCCCTCCCAGCCCCTCCCAGTCCCTCCCAGTCCCTCCCAATCCCCTCCCAGTCCCTCCCAGTCCCCTCCCAGTCCCTCCCAGTCCCCTCCCACTCCCTCCCAATCCCCTCCCAGTCCCTCCCAGTCCCATCCCAGTCCCCTCCCAGCCCCTCCCAGTCCCCTCCCAGTCCCTCCCACTCCCTCCCAGTCCCCTCCCAGTCCCCTCCCAATCCCCTCCCAGTCCCTCCCAGTCCCTCCCAGTTGACGCGCCCGCCCTCTCCCAGTATCTTCCTGACGGCGGCGCTGGGGCTGCCCGAGGCGCTGATCCCCTCCCAGTCCCTCCCAGTCCCTCCCAGTCCCTCCCAGTTCCCTCCCAGTCCCTCCCAGTTTATCCCAATCCCCTCCCAGTCCCTCCCAGTCCCCTCCCAGTCCCTCCCAGTCCCTCCCAGTCCCCTCCCACTCCCTCCCAATCCCCTCCCAGTCCCTCCCAGTCCCCTCCCAGTCCCCTCCCAGTCCCTCCCAGTCCCCTCCCAGTCCCTCCCACTCCCTCCCAGTCCCTCCCAGTCCCCTCCCAGTCCCTCCCAGTCCCTCCCAGTCCCCTCCCAGTCCCTCCCATCCCCTCCCAGTCCCTCCCAGTCCCTCCAGTCCCTCCCACTCCCTCCCAGTCCCCTCCCAGTCCCCTCCCAGTCCCTCCCAGTCCCTCCCAGTCCCCTCCCAGTCCCTCCCAGTCCCCGCCCAGTCCCTCCCAGTCCCTCCCAGTTCCCTCCCAGTTCCCTCCCAGTTCCCTCCCAATCCCCTCCCAGTCCCCTCCCAGTCCCCTCCCAGTCCCTCCCAGTCCCCTCCCAGTTCCCTCCCAGTCCCTCCCAGTCCCCTCCCACTCCCTCCCAGTTCCCTCCCAGTCCCTCCCAGTTCCCTCCCAGTCCCCTCCCAGTCCCTCCCAGTTCCCTCCCAGTTCCCTCCCAGTTCCCTCCCAATCCCCTCCCAGTCCCCTCCCAGTCCCCTCCCAGTCCCTCCCAGTCCCCTCCCAGTTCCCTCCCAGTCCCTCCCAGTCCCTCCCAGTCCCCTCCCACTCCCTCCCAGTTCCCTCCCAGTCCCTCCCAGTTCCCTCCCAGTCCCCTCCCAGTCCCTCCCAGTCCCCTCCCAGTCCCTCCCAGTGCCTCCCAATCCCCTCCCAGTCCCTCCCAGTCCCTCCCAGTCCCCTCCCAGTCCCTCCCAGTCCCTCCCAGTGCCCTCCCAGTTCCCTCCCAATCCCTCCCAGTCCCTCCCAGTCCCCTCCCACCCCCTCCCAGTCCCCTCCCAGTCCCTCCCAGTCCCTCCCAGTCCCCTCCCACCCCCTCCCAGTCCCCTCCCAGTCCCTCCCAGTCCCTCCCAGTCCCTCCCACTCCCTCCCAATCCCCTCCCAATCCCCTCCCAGTGCCTCCCAGTTTATCCCAGTCCCTCCCAGTCCCCTCCCAGTCCCTCCCAGTCCCTCCCAGTCCCCTCCCAGTCCCTCCCAGTCCCCGCCCAGTCCCTCCCAGTCCCTCCCAGTTGACGCGCCCGCCCTCTCCCAGTATCTTCCTGACGGCGGCGCTGGGGCTGCCCGAGGCGCTGATCCCCTCCCAGTCCCTCCCAGTTCCCTCCCAGTTCCCTCCCAATCCCCTCCCAGTCCCCTCCCAGTCCCTCCCAGTCCCCTCCCACTCCCTCCCAGTCCCTCCCAGTTCCCTCCCAGTCCCTCCCAGTCCCTCCCAGTCCCCTCCCACTCCCTCCCAGTTCCTCCCAGTCCCCTCCCAGTCCCTCCCAGTTCCCTCCCAGTCCCCTCCCAGTCCCTCCCAGTCCCCTCCCAGTCCCTCCCAGTCCCCTCCCACTCCCTCCCAGTGCCTCCCAATCCCCTCCCAGTCCCTCCCAGTCCCCTCCCAGTCCCCTCCCAGTCCCTCCCAGTCCCTCCCAGTCCCCTCCCAGTCCCTCCCAGTCCCTCCCACTCCCCTCCCAATCCCCTCCCAGTCCCTCCCAGTCCCTCCCAGTCCCTCCCAGTTGACGCGCCCGCCCTCTCCCAGTATCTTCCTGACGGCGGCGCTGGGGCTGCCCGAGGCGCTGATCCCCTCCCAGTCCCTCCCAGTCCCTCCCAGTCCCCTCCCAGTCCCTCCCAGTCCCTCCCAGTCCCTCCCACTCCCCTCCCAATCCCCTCCCAGTCCCTCCCAGTCCCTCCCAGTCCCTCCCAGTCCCTCCCAGTTGACGCGCCCGCCCTCTCCCAGTATCTTCCTGACGGCGGCGCTGGGGCTGCCCGAGGCGCTGATCCCCTCCCAGTCCCTCCCAGTCCCTCCCAGTCCCTCCCAGTCCCCTCCCAGTCCCTCCCAGTCCCTCCCAGTGCTCCCAGTTCCCTCCCAGTCCCTCCCAGTCCCCTCCCAGTCCCTCCCAGTCCCTCCCAATCCCCTCCCAGTCCCTCCCACTCCCTCCCAGTCCCTCCCAGTTCCCTCCCAGTCCCTCCCAGTCCCTCCCAGTCCCCTCCCAGTCCCTCCCAGTCCCTCCCAGTGCTCCCAGTTCCCTCCCAGTCCCTCCCAGTCCCCTCCCAGTCCCTCCCAGTCCCTCCCAATCCCCTCCCAGTCCCTCCCAGTCCCTCCCAGTCCCTCCCAGTCCCCTCCCAGTCCCTCCCAGTCCCTCCCAGTCCCTCCCAATCCCCTCCCAGTCCCTCCCAGTCCCCTCCCAGTCCCTCCCAGTCCCTCCCAGTCCCTCCCACTCCCTCCCAGTCCCTCCCAGTCCCTCCCAATCCCCTCCCAGTCCCTCCCAATCCCCTCCCAGTCCCTCCCAATCCCCTCCCAGTCCCTCCCAGTCCCCTCCCAGTCCCTCCCAATCCCCTCCCAGTCCCTCCCAGTCCCTCCCAGTCCCTCCCAGTGCCTCCCAATCCCCTCCCAGTCCCTCCCAGTCCCTCCCAGTCCCCTCCCAGTCCCTCCCAGTCCCCTCCCAGTGCCTCCCAGTTGACGCGCCCGCCCTCTCCCAGTATCTTCCTGACGGCGGCGCTGGGGCTGCCCGAGGCGCTGATCCCCTCCCAGTCCCTCCCAGTTCCCTCCCAGTTCCCTCCCAGTTCCCTCCCAATCCCCTCCCAGTCCCCTCCCAGTCCCTCCCAGTCCCCTCCCACTCCCTCCCAGTTCCCTCCCAGTTCCCTCCCAGTCCCTCCCAGTCCCTCCCAGTCCCCTCCCACTCCCTCCCAGTTCCTCCCAGTCCCCTCCCAGTCCCTCCCAGTTCCCTCCCAGTCCCCTCCCAGTCCCTCCCAGTCCCCTCCCAGTCCCTCCCAGTGCCTCCCAGTCCCTCCCAGTCCCTCCCAGTCCCTCCCAGTCCCCTCCCACTCCCTCCAATCCCCTCCCAGTCCCTCCCAGTCCCTCCCAGTCCCCTCCCAGTCCCTCCCAGTCCCTCCCAGTGCCCTCCCAGTTCCCTCCCAGTCCCTCCCAGTCCCTCCCACTCCCTCCCACTCCCTCCCAATCCCCTCCCAATCCCCTCCCAGTGCCTCCCAGTTTATCCCAGTCCCTCCCAGTCCCCTCCCAGTCCCTCCCAGTTTATCCCAGTCCCCTCCCAGTGTGTCCCAGTGCCCTCCCAGTTTATCCCAGTCCCCTCCCAGTCCCTCCCAGTCCCTCCCACTCCCTCCCAGTCCCTCCCAGTTGACGCGCCCACCCTCTCCCAGTATCTTCCTGACGGCGGCGCTGGGGCTGCCCGAGGCGCTGATCCCCTCCCAGTCCCTCCCAGTTCCCTCCCAGTTCCCTCCCAGTTCCCTCCCAATCCCCTCCCAGTCCCCTCCCAGTCCCTCCCAGTCCCCTCCCACTCCCTCCCAGTTCCCTCCCAGTTCCCTCCCAGTCCCTCCCAGTCCCTCCCAGTCCCCTCCCACTCCCTCCCAGTTCCTCCCAGTCCCCTCCCAGTCCCTCCCAGTTCCCTCCCAGTCCCCTCCCAGTCCCTCCCAGTCCCCTCCCAGTCCCTCCCAGTGCCTCCCAGTCCCTCCCAGTCCCTCCCAGTCCCTCCCAGTCCCCTCCCACTCCCTCCCAATCCCCTCCCAGTCCCTCCCAGTCCCTCCCAGTCCCCTCCCAGTCCCTCCCAGTCCCTCCCAGTGCCCTCCCGTCCCCCAGTTCCCTCCCAGTCCCTCCCAGTCCCTCCCACTCCCTCCCACTCCCTCCCAATCCCCTCCCAATCCCCTCCCAGTGCCTCCCAGTTTATCCCAGTCCCTCCCAGTCCCCTCCCAGTCCCTCCCAGTTTATCCCAGTCCCCTCCCAGTGTGTCCCAGTGCCCTCCCAGTTTATCCCAGTCCCCTCCCAGTCCCTCCCAGTCCCTCCCACTCCCTCCCAGTCCCTCCCAGTTGACGCGCCCACCCTCTCCCAGTATCTTCCTGACGGCGGCGCTGGGGCTGCCCGAGGCGCTGATCCCCTCCCAGTCCCTCCCAGTCCCCTCCCAGTCCCTCCCAGTCCCTCCCAGTCCCTCCCAGTTCCCTCCCAGTCCCTCCCAGTCCCCTCCCAGTCCCTCCCACTCCCTCCCAGTCCCTCCCAGTCCCTCCCACCCCCTCCCAGTCCCCTCCCAGTCCCTCCCAGTCCCTCCCAATCCCCTCCCAGTCCAACCCAGTCCCTCCCAGTGCCTCCCAGTCCCCTCCCAGTCCCTCCCAGTCCCCTCCCACTCCCTCCCAGTGCCCTCCCAGTCCCTCCCAGTGCCTCCCACTCCCTCCCAGTCCCTCCCACTCCCTCCCAGTCCCTCCCAGTCCCTTCCCAGTCCCTCCCAGTCCCTCCCAGTGCCTCCCACTCCCTCCCAGTCCCTCCCACTCCCTCCCAGTCCCTCCCAGTGCCTCCCAGTCCCTCCCAGTCCCCTCCCAGTCCCTCCCAGTCCCCTCCCACTCCCTCCCAGTGCCCTCCCAGTCCCTCCCAGTGCCCTCCCAGTCCCTCCCAGTCCCTCCCACTCCCCTCCCACTCCCCTCCCAGTCCCTCCCAGTCCCTTCCCAATCCCTCCCAGTCCCTCCCAGTGCCTCCCAGTCCCCTCCCAGTCCCCTCCCACTCCCTCCCAGTCCCTCCCAGTCCCTTCCCACTCCCTCCCAGTCCCTCCCAGTTGACGCGCCCGCCCTCTCCCAGTATCTTCCTGACGGCGGCGCTGGGGCTGCCCGAGGCGCTGATCCCCTCCCAGTCCCTCCCAGTCCCCTCCCAGTCCCTCCCACTCCCTCCCAGTCCCTTCCCAGTCCCTCCCAGTCCCTCCCAGTGCCTCCCACTCCCTCCCAGTCCCTCCCAGTCCCTCCCACTCCCTCCCAGTCCCTCCCAGTCCCTCCCACCCCCTCCCAGTCCCCTCCCAGTCCCTCCCAGTCCCTCCCACTCCCCTCCCACTCCCCTCCCAGTCCCTCCCAGTCCCTTCCCAATCCCTCCCAGTGCCCTCCCAGTTTATCCCACTCCCCTCCCAGTCCCTCCCAGTCCCTCCCACTCCCCTCCCAGTCCCCTCCCAGTCCCTCCCAGTCCCTCCCAGTCCCTCCCAGTTGACGCGCCCGCCCTCTCCCAGTATCTTCCTGACGGCGGCGCTGGGGCTGCCCGAGGCGCTGATCCCGGTGCAGCTGCTCTGGGTGAACCTGGTGACGGACGGACTCCCGGCCACCGCGCTGGGCTTCAACCCCCCCGACCTGGACATCATGGACAAACCCCCCCGCAGCCCCAAGGAGCCGCTCATCAGCGGGTGGCTCTTCTTCCGCTACCTGGCCATCGGCGGTGAGGACACCCCACCCCACCCCACCCCACCCCACCCCACCTGGGGGGGGGGAAACTGCCGTGGGGGACAACCGTGGGGATCTGATGGGAGAGGGTTCTGGAGGTTCTGGGGTGGTGGGAAGCCATGGGGACGTTGGGTTTAGATGTTCTTGATGGTTCCATCGTGGTAGGAATCCATGGGGACGTTGAGTTTAGATGTTCCTGGAGGTTCTGGTGTGGTGGGAACCCATGGGGACGTTGGGTTTAGATGTTCCTGGAGGTTCTGGTGTGGTGGGAACCCATGGGGACGTTGGGTTTAGATGTTCCTGGAGGTTCTGGTGTGGTGGGAACCCATGGGGACGTTGGGTTTAGATGTTCCTGGAGGTTCTGGTGTGGTGGGAACCCATGGGGACGTTGGGTTTAGATGTTCCTGGAGGTTCTGGTGTGGTGGGAACCCATGGGGACGTTGGGTTTAGATGTTCCTGGAGGTTCTGGTGTGGTGGGAACCCATGGGGACGTTGGGTTTAGATGTTCCTGGAGGTTCTGGTGTGGTGGGAACCCATGGGGACGTTCTTGGAGAACCTCAGGGAGGTTCCACCATGGTGGGAACCCATGGGGACGTTCCCTGGAGATGTTCCTGGTGGTTCCATCATGGTGGGAATCCATAGGGACGTTCTTGGAGAACCTCATGGAGGTTCCACCATGGTGGGAATCCATGGGGACGTTGGGTTTGGATGTTCTTGATGGTTCCACCATGGTGGGAATCCATGGGGACGTTGGGTTTAGATGTTCTTGATGGTTCCACCATGGTGGGAATCCATAGGGACGTCCTTGGAGAACCTCATGGAAGGTTCCAGCATGGTGGGAATCCATGGGGACATTGGGTTTGGATGTTCTTGATGGTTCTGGTGTGGTGGGAACCCATGGGGACGTTCTTGGAGAACCTCGGGGAGGTTCCGGCACGATGGGGACAACCGTGGGGACCTGATGGGAGAGGGTTCTGGAGGTTCCTCCATGGTGGGAACCCATGGGGACGTTGGGTTTAGATGTTCTTGATGGTCTCATCATGGTGGGAATCCATAGGGACGTTCTTGGAGAACCTCAGGGAGGTTCCTCCATGGTGGGAATCCATGGGGACGTTGGGTTTAGATGTTCCTGGAGGTTCTGGTGTGGTGGGAACCCATGGGGACGTTGGGTTTAGATGTTCTTGATGGTTCCATCATGGTGGGAATCCATGGGGACGTTGGGTTTAGATGTTCTTGATGGTCTCATCATGGTGGGAATCCATAGGGACGTCCTTGGAGAACCTCATGGGAGGTTCCTCCATGGTGGGAATCCATGGGGACGTTGGGTTTAGATGTTCTTGATGGTTCCATCGTGGTGGGAATCCATAGGGACGTTCGTAGAGGGTCCTTGGAGAGGTTCCTGGAGGTTCCACCGTGGTGGGCGTCCATGGGGACGTTCCTGGGTGTCCTGGCAGCCCCGTGGTGGCCCTGCCGTGTCCCCGTCCCCCCCCCTCACGCCGGGTCCTCTCTCCACAGGTTACGTTGGCGCCGCCACGGTGGGCGCGGCCGCCTGGTGGTTCCTCTACGCCGAGGATGGACCCAACGTCACCTACCACCAACTGGTGAGCCCGGCCACGGGGTCCTCCTGGTGGCCACGAGGTCCTCCTGGTGGCCACGGGGTCCTCCTGGTGGCCACGGGGTTCTCCTGGTGACACCAAGGTCCTCCTGGTGGCCACAAAGTTCTCCTAGTGACCACAAGGTCCTCCTGGTGGCCACGGGGTCCTCTTGGTGGCCACAAAGGTCCTCATGGTGACCCCAGAGGTTCTCATGGTGGCCACGGGGTCTTCCTGGTGGCCACAAGGTCCTCCTGGTGGCCACAAAGTTCTCCTGGTGACCCCAGAGGTTCTCCTGGTGACACCAAGGTCCTCCTGGTGGCCATGAGGTCCTCCTGGTGGCCACAAAGGTTCTCCTGGTGGCCACAAGGTCCTCATGGTGACCACAAAGGTCCTCTTGGTGGCCACAAGGTCCTCACGGTGTTGTCACGTTGTCCCCAACCCCCCCACCCTGTCCTTGGTGTCCACCCTGGGTCGTCCTCACGGTGTTGTTGCGTTGTTCCCACCAACCCCCCTGTCCTCGGTGGCCGCCCCGGGTTGTCCTCACGGTGTTGTCGCGTTGTCCCCATCCTCGGTGGCCGCCCCGGGTTGTCCTCACGGTGTTGTCGCGTTGTTCCCAACCCCCCCCGCGCAGACGCACTTCATGCAGTGCACGGAGCACAACGTGGACTTCGAGGGTCTCGACTGTGACATCTTCGAGTCGCCGGTGCCCATGACCATGGCGCTCTCCGTCCTCGTCACCATCGAGATGTGCAACGCCCTCAACAGGTACCGCCGGCCGGCAACAGCCCCACAACAACAACAAACAGCCCCGCAACAACAACAAACACCAGCCCCCCCCCCCACCCCCACCCCTGCCTTCCTGGTCCGGCCACCGCCCGCCCGCCCACGCCAACACCCACCCCCGGCAACACCCGTCATCGCCAACCAGCGCCAACACCCGCAGCAACACCAACACCTTCATCTCCAACAACGACACCACCAACAACAACACCCACAGCAACACCAACACCAGCAGCAACACCTTCATCTGCAACACCACCAACAACAACAACACCCACAGCAACACCAACACCTTCATCTGCAACGACACCAACAACAACACCACCCACAGCAACACCAACACCTTCATCTCCAACAACGACACCACCGCCAACACCCACAGCAACACCAACACCAGCAGCAACACCTTCATCTGCACCACCACCACCACCAACACCCACAGCAACACCAACACCTTCATCTCCAACAACGACACCACTGCCAACACCCACAGCAACACCCACACCACCACCAACACCTTCATCTGCAACACCACCACCAACAACAACACCCACAGCAACACCTTCATCTCCAACAACACCCACAACACCAACACCTTCATCTCCAACAACACCCACAGCAACACCCACAGCAACACCCACAGCAACACCCACAGCAACACCCACAGCACCCGGAGAAACACTCGCAGCGCCAACACCACCAGCAACACCACCACAACAACCACCGCCAACACCCACAACGCCCCCCACAATGCCAACACCACCAACACCCCCAACACCTCCATCTCCACCCCCTCCGTGTCCACCCCCACCCCCACCCCAACCCCCCTGGGACCACGGAACGGCTTGGGTTGGGTTGGGTTGGGTTGGGAGGGACCTTGAAGCCCACCTGGTTCCACCACCTCCACCTCCTCCTCCTCCACCTTCTCCTTCTTCTCCACCACCTTCTCCACCTCCTCCACCTCCACCTTCTTCTTCTCCACCTCCACCTTCTCCTTGACCTCCACCTCCTTCTCCTCCTTCTTCTCCTCTTTTCCACCTCCTTCTCCTCCTCCTTGACCTTCACCTTCACCTCCACCTCCTTCTCCACCACCTCCACCTTCTCCTCGACCTCGTTCTTCTCCACCTTCTCCACCTCCACCTCCTCCTCCACCTCCACCTTCTTCTTCTCCACCTTCTCCTTCTCGTCCTTGACCTCGTTCTTCTCCACCTTCTCCACCTCCTCCTCCACCTTCTCCTCCTTGACCTTCACCTTCACCTCCACCTCCTTCTTCTCCGCCTCCTTCTCCACCTCCTCCACCTCCACCTTCACCTCCACCTTCTTCTTCTCCACCTCCACCTTCTCCTTGATCTCCACCTCCTCCTCCTCCTTCTCCTCCTCTTTTCCACCTCCTTCTCCTTCTCCTTGACCTCCTCCACCTCCACCTCCACCTCCACCTTCTTCCCCTCCACCTTCTCCTTCTTCTCCTTGACCTTGTTCTCCTCCACCTCCACCTTTTCCTTCTCCACCTTCTCCTCCTTGACCTTCACCTTCACCTCCACCTCCTTCTCCACCTTCTCCTCGACCTCGTTCTTCTCCACCTTCTCCACCTCCACCTCCTCCACCTTCTCCTTGACCTCCACCTCCTCCTCCTCCTCCTCGACCTTCACCTCCAACTTCTCCACCTCCACCTTCTTCTCCACCTCCTCCTCCTCCTCCTCCTCCCCGACCTTCACCTCCACCTTCTCCACCTCCACCTTCTCCACCTCCACCTCCACCTTCTCCTTGACCTCGTTCTCCTCCTCCTTCTCCACCACCTCCTCCACCTTCTCCTTGACCTCCTCCACCTCCCCCTCCACCTTCTTCTCCTCCTCCTTCTCCTCCTTGACCTTCACCTTCACCTCCACCTCCTTCTTCTTCTCCTTGACCTCGTTCTTCTCCACCTTCTCCTTGACCTCCTCCACCTCCACCTTCACCTCCACCTTCTTCTTCTCCACCTCCACCTTCTCCTTGACCTCCACCTCCTCCACCTCCTCCACCTCCTTCTCCTCCTCCTTGACCTTCACCTTCACCTCTACCTTCTTCTCCTCCACCTTCTCCACCTCCACCTCCACCTTCTCCTTGACCTCGTTCTCCTCCTCCTTCTCCACCACCTCCTCCACCTTCTCCTTGACCTCCTCCACCTCCCCCTCCACCTTCTTCTCCTCCTCCTTCTCCTCCTTGACCTTCACCTTCACCTCCACCTCCTTCTTCTTCTCCTTGACCTCGTTCTTCTCCACCTTCTCCTTGACCTCCTCCACCTCCACCTTCACCTCCACCTTCTTCTTCTCCACCTCCACCTTCTCCTTGACCTCCACCTCCTCCACCTCCTCCACCTCCTTCTCCTCCTCCTTGACCTTCACCTTCACCTCTACCTTCTTCTCCTCCACCTTCTCCACCTTCACCTCCACCTTCTCCTTGACCTCCTCCCTCTCCACCTCCACCTTCTTCTTCTCCACCTTCTCCTTCTTCTCCTTGACCTTGTT